>CM046338.1:16615298-16739215 GCA_025403435.1 Artocarpus heterophyllus | reverse complement strand
ATTTATTTATTTATTTCACTGAAGTGCGTGTAATATGTTACCAAGAATATATGGACAACATCTAGACGGTGTCAAATTAGGTGCAACTAAGCACATGTTGGTCCCAATACATCGCAACGTTCCAGCCGTACATGTCATCAAAATTTAACTACATACCCCTAGATTATGCACTATTGATAGTGTGCCTCATCCACACACTGGTGCACCACCAATAGTGTTCAATTCTGCGGTGAAAAGAGGTCGTAGGGGAATTAGTGGCCATAACTTAAGCAATATAGAGCCTAGTGTGTATTGTATACACACAATAAATTATTATATTTGAGCATGAAACTTATTCTCTTCCAAAAAGACTCTTTGGCGGAGGTGTTGACCTTTGATTGACGTCTGTTACAAAAATCCAGGAACACCAAAGTCGGAAAAACAGAGGAAGAAGAACGGTGAAGATCAATTATTGGGTGGGAAAGTTGAGAAAAAGACCCATTGAATAGGTGGGCAAAAAGTGAAGAAGTAAAGCTTGGCCTTTTTTTTTTTTTTTTTTTTTTTTTTTTTTTAAGAAACACTTAAATAGTTGGAGAAGAAGGATTGATAGAAGGAAAAGAAAGAAAAAAGCATTCTCTGTTGGAGCATGCATAATTTTTCTGGTTTTTGCCCTCTTTGTTCAGTTTAGTGAAGGTTGTTATCATTTCAAGTTATTTGAAAAAACCCAAAATCCTTAAAAAACTATCGGTCCATTAAAAATTCTTTGCAATATGGGATTGTTCCCTTTTTCACCTCAGATCTCGGCTAATTTTGTCTCTCTGTTTCAAACTTTTAACTGACGGTGATAATTTTCCTATTTCAACTGATTTCTTAATTTTTTGCTTGATCAGGTTCCCTTTTATGGTTCCTTTGTTTTTGTTGTTAATTAATTAGTTTCAATAAGGAAAAAAAAAAAGTTACTCTGATACCTTACGGGTATGTACACTTGATATAACGTGCACCTCCCTTATATTCCGTAATTAATTATTATTTCTATGGTTGAAAAATGAACACTTTAATAGTGCTTCTTAACCGCACCCTACGCATATTCTCCCTGGTTCTAGAGATGGATAAAATTAACTAGAGAAAATCGAAAATCTATGTTTGATTTTCTCTCATCTTCTCTTAGGTCACTATCTCTTTCACTTTTCTTTCCATGCCTTTGCTCAAACTCTCTTCAACCGTCATCATTTCCTTATATTTGTTGTACACATTTTGAAGCAAGAAATGAGCCATGTTTGGTTGGGGGAAAAGGAAAGGAAAGGAAAGGAAAGGTAAGGAATGGAATAGAAAAAGTATACAAATCTCATGTCTCCTTGGTTTAAAATTTAAGAGTTGTCATCATTCCAATGGCATTGTCTTTTTCTCATTTGTATAGTAATAAGGTTATCATATGTCCCTCAAATTTTCAAATCCTCACTTATTTTTTCTCATTGAATCTTTGGACAACTTGTTGCGAAGCCTACCTGTTAAGTTTGACACGAAATACCCAAGCCATAAACCCAGTACTATTGTGCTGGAGCATGGGGGGCAAT
Organism: Artocarpus heterophyllus; assembly: GCA_025403435.1. Taxonomy (NCBI): domain Eukaryota; kingdom Viridiplantae; phylum Streptophyta; class Magnoliopsida; order Rosales; family Moraceae; genus Artocarpus; species Artocarpus heterophyllus. Next base: position 16,737,662 of record CM046338.1, on the reverse strand, counting down.
GTGAAAGGGATGGGACATTCTTATTCAAACATGGAAGCTATAAGCTATCTATCGCGGGACTGTATCGCAAAGGACATCAACCTCCACGTTGGTCACGTCCTTAACTTTGACTACAGGAAAAGGGGTTGAAAGGACATTCTCACGGCCGTTTATTGGGCATATTGAAATAACTCTTTGAATTCCGAGTTCAAAGAATCCTATAGATAGATATTTGTTTCTCTTAAAATTTAAATCAAATAAATTTGAATCTAAGTTTTAAAAGTTATACTCCCCCTTAAACTCTTTGGACTCGGATCAGTTTGCTATAATAAAATATTATATTTTCTCTCCTATATTTATGGAAAAAATCATCTGATTTATTTGATATCCAATTAAGATGATTCTTCTTTTATTGCATTCCTAATGAAGAGCGGAATAAATTAATATTTATGTTGCATATTTTTAATATCATGAACATTAAGATTTTGTTAGATTTGTTACTAAATTTAAATTTTTTTTCACTATCTATCTAAACACAAATTTAAATTTTATTCTCTATCAAGATTAACACTTTAAATGCACATCCAAAAGTTAATTGGAATAACAATTCAAATCATATAATTCAAACCACACAACTCAAATCAAAATTATCTAAATCAACAAAATTCAAATTTATTTACCAAACACACCCTTAAAGTTTCCATACATGCGGATAGTGAAGAAATCTAGGCTTAAAACTGTTTGGGATTAGCCAATGAAACAATGTGGTCTCTTTTGTGCTAAGGTATATAGGTTTATGTGGTTGTGTTTCATCCATTTTATGCTAAGGTATAAGGACCTAAGGTGCTTGTGTGCATTGAATTTAGTGGCTTTTGCTCAAGCTTGACAGTTAGTATCTTGTAAATATAAAGTACGAGATGTAAGTATGGTGTGCTACTGAGCATCTATCCTATTATAAATATTTAGGGAACATTTTTATTGTCCTTAATCTATATATATATATATATGCAGAAGGCAGAGTGTACTATGCCAATCTATTTCACTAGCTATAAAGGACAAATGGAATCTGATAGAATTGCAAACTTTGCTTATTCAAGAGGAGGCAAGGCTGAAGAAGCAAGGAATTGACACTGTCAATCTCATGGGTCTACCAAGAGCTAAAAAAAAACCATGAAAGAAGCATCAAAAGGGCAATAAAGGACCACTAAAGGTTAATGTGTGATTTGCCCAAACCCACAAGAAGTAACGAAAGAAAGTTGTGTGCCATTTCTATGGAAAGCCAGGACACTACAAGAAAGACTGCTTGAAATGCAAGACATAATTTGAAAGTAAAGGTAAGCATAGTGCTTTTGTATGTTTTGAATCAAATTTGGTAGAAGTTCCTTATAATACTTGGTGGATTGATTCTAGATTCACCATTCATGTTTCAAATACAATCCCGGGATTCCTTACGACCCAAACCATAAACGCAAACAAAAAATTTGTGCTTATGGGGAACCAAATCAAAGCTTTAGTTGAAGCCATCAGAACTTATTGTTTGATTCTAGACATTGGACATCATTTAGATCTTTTTTAAACTCTTTATGTTCTTTCTGTTTCTCGTAATTTATTTCTTTATAAAAACTTAATACAGCTGGATATTGTTTTAAGTTTAGAAATGGATGTTGTAGTTTGTTTAAACATAATCAATTTATTGGTTCTAGTGTTTTTTGTGATGGTTTATATAAATTAAATTTTGATAATCTTTTTACTGAGACTCTGTTGACCTTGCATCATAATATTGGTACTAAATGTGGTTTAGTGGATAAAAGTTTAGCTTGCTTGTGGTATAAATGTTTGGATCACATATCCAAATAAAGAATACAAAGATTGGTAAAGAATGAAATCCTCCCTGACTTGGATTTTACTGATTTTGGTATTAATGTGGATTGTATTAAGGAAAAACACACAAAACACACAATTAAGAAGAAGGCCACAAGAAGCATACAGCTCCTTAAACTTATACACATGGACATATGTGGGCCTTTTGATATTCCATCTTTTGGTAGAGAAAAGTATTTTATTACCTTTATTGATGATTTTTCACGTTATGAATATATCCATTTGTTGCATGAGAAATCTCAATCAGTAAATGCCTTAGAGGTGTTTATTGCTGAGGTTGAAAGACAATTAGATAGAAAGGTGAAAATTGTTAGGTCTAATAGAGGTGGTGAATATGATGGAAAGTATAATGGAATTGGACAACGCCCTGGTCCATTTGCTAAATTTCTTGAAAAGCATGGCATATGTGCTCAATTCACAATCCTAGGTACATCAGAACAAAATGATGTTGCAGAAGAACGAAATCATACTTTAATGAATATAGTTAGGAGTATGTTAAGCTATTCATCTTTACCTTTATCATTGTGGATGTATGCTCTGAAAACTGCCATGTATTTGTTGAATAGGGTTCCTAGTAAGGCAGTTCCAAAGACTCCTTTTGAACTGTGGAGAGGAAAGAAACCCAGTTTAAGGCACCTACATGTTTGGGGTTTCTCGGTAGAAGCAAGAACTTATAATCCACTTGAAAAAAAACTAGATTCAAGAACAACCAGTGGTTTCTTCATTGGTTGTCTAGAAAAATTTAAAGGGTATAGATTTTATTATCCTAGCCATAGTACGAGAATTGTTGAAACTGAAAATACGAGGTTTATTGAAAATGGTGAAATCAGTGGGAGTGTAGGACCATGTAAAGTGGATTCAAGAAGTTAGGGTGGAGATTCCTTTACCTAAAACTTCTTCTTAGGTTGCTATGCCCATAGTTGTTGAACATTTAGACAACTTACAAGAACAACAAATGAATGATGAAACAGCCCATAATGAAACTGTTACCAATGAACCTATGGTGGAGAACCATGTGAGATAGTGTTAAGAAGATCTAAAAGATAGAGAAGACCTGCTATCTCTAATGATTATGTGGTTTATTTACAAGAGTCAGAATTTGACTTAGGAATCGATGATCCAGTTTCGTTTTCACAAGCCATGAAAAGTAATGATTCTATTAAGTGGTTAGACGACATGAAAGAGGAGTTAAAATCAATGGATCACAATGAAGTCTGGGATCTTGTTGAATTGCCTGAAGGTTGTAAAAGAGTTAGGTGTAAGTGGGTCTTTAAGACCAAGAGTGACTCTAATGGCAATATCGAAAGACACAAGGCTAGACTTGTTGCCAAAGTTTTCACTCAGAAAAATGGTGTTGACTACAAAGAGATCTTTTCTTCTATTTCTAAAAAGGACTCATTTAGAATTATCATGGCACTAGGAGCTCATTATGATTTAGAGCTTCATCAAATGGATATGAAAATCGCTTTTCTGAATGGGAATTTAGATGAAGAAGTTTATATGGACCAACCTGAGGGTTTTGCAGTTAAAAGAAAGGATTTATAGTGTGTAAACTCAAGAAATCAATATACAAACTTAAGCAAGCTTCCTGACAATGGTATCTTAAGTTCAATGGTACCATCACTTCCTTTGAATTTGAGGAGAACATTGTTGACCAATGTATATATTTGAAGGTCAGTAGGAGCAAGACCATAATTCTGATTCTATATGTTGATGACATTTTGCTTGTATTGAATGATCTTGGCTTATTACATGACAAAGAAATGTCTCCCCGAGAACTATGAAATGAATGATATAAGTGAGGCATCCTGTGTGATTGGAATTGAAATATTCTGTGACAGATTGCAAAGATTGTTAGGATTGTCTAAGAAATCATATGTTAACAAAGTTCTAGAGATTTAAGATGAGGTACTCTACAAGTGTTGTTCCTATTCAGAAGGGAGACAAATTGAGCCTTATGCAATGCCCAAAGAATGAGTTGGAATGCAAAGAAATGGAACGAATTCTTTATGCTTCTATCATTGGTTGCTTGATGTATGCTCAGACTTATACTAGGTCGAACATTAGTTTTGCCATTGGAATATTGGGCAGATATCAATGTAATCCAGGATTGGATCATTGGTAAGCTGCAAAGAAAGTGCTAAAATATTTGCAAGGAACAAAAGTTCATATGCTTCCTTATAGGAGATCTGATCATCTTGAGGTGATATGATATTTAGATTCGGATTATGCTGGATGTATGGATACCAAAAAATCCCCATTTGGCAAATTGTTTTTTCTTTTGGTTAGAGGAGCAGTCTAATGGAATAGTGTAAAGCAGTATGTCATTGTTGCGTCTACTATAGAGGATGTTTGTGGCATTTGTGGCATGCTTTAAGGCCACAGTTCATGAATTATGGCTGCGAAACTTCGTTTCAAGACTTAAACTTGTCGATAGCATTGCCAAGCTGCTAAAAATTTATTTGATAACGCCGCAGTAGTCTTCTTCTCTAAAAACGACAAGTATTCAAGAGTACTAAACACATAGAATTGAAATATTTTGGCATTAAAGAAGAAGTTCAGAACAAAGAGTGTCAACCAAACACATTAGGACCGATCTCATGATTGCGGATCCATTGACAAAAGGGTTGCCACCATAGACATTTAATGAACATGTCAAAAAAATGGGCATTATTGAAAACCATTATTGATATTATGATGATGTTTTATGTTTATGTATTTGACACTATGAGCTCATTTAATTTGTATTTCTGATATTATAATGCATCATGTTTTCATTATGTTAGTTGTTGTATATACATGAATGAATTATGTTGATATAACAGCATTTGTCTCTAACAAAAACATTATTATTGGACCATTATGATATATCTCTCATCACAGGTAATATAAAGTGTAGAACTGACATTGTAATGCATAGAAGGGACTATGTCGATCTAATGACATATAACCGCTATGATCCTCGTTAGTTTTTGCTTAATAATGATTTATGATTTGATCAATTTAAGAGAAGGATTTGGCTTACAATTTGAGCATTATGTTCTATTATTAAACCAAGAGAAGGATTTGGCTTACAATTTAAGAGAAGGATTTGGATAGTGTCACATGGGCTAAGTGGCATAATGTTAGATATTTTTAACTGTGGTCCATATGTCATATTCTCGTTAGTTGTTTTATTTAATTAAAGAACAATAATTATGTTTTAATAATTATTAGGTGTCCAAATCCTATTGGTGATAAAAGAGGTTTTTTCTATTTATTGTATACATTGATGGTATCTGGGTTATAAAAGGAATTTCAATAGAAACTGGTCATTCCTCTACCCATTAATGTTATTTCTCTCTCATGAATGTTAAAATTTGATCTCATTATTATCTTTTTAATTATAGCCTCTATCGTCAATGACAAAGAATTTCCGGCTCTATCACTGCTAAAAACTATATATGGTGTCCTTTACTATTGTCATTATAAATGACTCCAACATTGAGTACGTAATAAACGCAAAAAGGATGAATGTACGATTACAAATCACACATGTTTAATTTTCTATTTTGAGATTCTCTCTTAAGTAAACAAATCTGCTCACTATCATTCTATAACCCACCTGGGGAAATGTATATTGTATCTGAGATCCGGCAGGGCTTGAGAAAAAAATTTTGTTACAAATCTTTGCAATGGAGGAAACTACACTAAATGAGAAAATATTAACAAGTACTTGAAATTCCTTAATTACGTGATTGTCTATAATTCACTTTCCTTATCATGATAACAAAACAAGGAAAAGAAAGATTAAATATTGTTGTATATATTGATCACATGCTGTAGTGTTTACACTATTGAGACACGAAAGCTAAAATTGTACATGAATATGTGTATCGTACGATGGTGCATCTTTTTCTTTTGGTGGAAACCGATAAATACCTACAATACACTGTTGTTTTACACGATATCAGATTTTCATAAAAGGTTCGTTTTCTTTTAGATACCTTTTTATTTGGATTTTTTTTAATTTGATTTAACGTTTAAAACCAAATATATATTCACTTGAAATACTCTAAAATGCTTATTGCGCATCATGCCTTTCGGATCCAGCTAGAAACCACAGGGCTAGAAACCAAGGGGAACTGTATCTCAGTCGAGCCTCCACTCAACTTATAAATATATATATATACATATATTATATATATATTGTAAAATAAACATATATATAATTTATTACATGATTTATACACATAGCCCTAGTGAACATTAAAATTTGATCTCATTATTATCTTTTTAATTATTAGCCCAATGACGAAGAATTTCTAGCTCTATCCCTGCTAAAAACTAATATGGTGTCCTTTACTATTGTCATTATAAATGACTCCAGCATTGAGTACGCAATAAACGCAAAAAGGATGTATGTACGATTACAAATTCATTAATTAATTTCAGAGAAGAAGTTGATTAAACGTACAACAATCAAAAGGAAGACAACAAGCTCCCACATGACAAAGTCCAAAACAACATAAATTTAGCGGGAAAACACATATCTTCATTGAACATTCCCAACGACATGGGAATATATATATCTATATATCGTCCAACGATTTATGTTTACAATATAAGGCCGAGGATATTTCGATATCTTTACGTTGCGTGCTGCATGTTTACAAGTTCTAAACAACCAATTTACATGGTACCATCAGCCCATAACTTATGTCAATATTAACTAATAAAGCCAACGACATGCCATTTCTTTATGTTCTTGTCCTCATTTAAACGTCTGAATATGATTCAAATGCAATCACCCGAACAGCTATGGGACTCCTAACATGATGCTTACCATCACTCCAAGTTAAGCTCCCAAACTTGTAATATCCATGAAGCTTTTGAGCAGAAAAGAAGCCAACTTTGAAAGACAAGCTTTTTGTGGTTGAATTGAACCTCAAAGTTTGGGGTTCAATTGTTATTTTTACACTCGACGGTGCCCTAATGGCGGCCCTATACACTGAGTTAACATCATCTCCACATTTGTCACTGTTCTTGTCACTGTTAATTTCACTCCATGTCTCAGATTTGGAGCTGATATAGAAGGAAGGTTTAAGTCCAATGCAAACGAGAGTTTTCGATTGCAATTTTTTAGCTTGTCAGTCAACGCAGCAATTGATTCATCGGAGTAACCAATTGAGCATAGATATTGAATATAATCCTGTGTAGTGACATCGTAAATAAGGCCTGGATCCAATACTTTTTTAGGATTAATGTGGCCACCGCCAATGTCAAATGGATTTGCTACTTTACGATTTGGACCCTCTGCGTATATGTATGACCCATCTGTTCCAACTTGGGAAGCTGAGATATATAATTTGCACGCACAAAATTTAGATTATTAGATTATTTATTTGGAATATGAAAATAAAGAGCAATCCTATTCAATCTTATAGAGTTATAATCCCATACTAATAAAACAATGAGATCCAGCTTGAAAAGTACATTACATACTGGACTAAGCCTATAGTTTTGTAAATAGTGGGGTTTTAACTCTAAGAAAATGAAAAGGATTTTTCGAAAATAAGTTGGAAGTTGGTAATTGGGAGTTTGAGTCACCAGTAGTAACAAGAGCTGATCTTATAGCAGATGGAGACCAATCCTTATGAACAGATTTGATTAAAGCTACAATCCCTGATACATGTGGAGTTGCCATTGAAGTTCCTGACTCGAATTTATATATACCACCTGGCCATGCAGCCAATATATCCACTCCCGGGGCAACTACATCTGGCTGAATATATATGTTTAGTTGGAACAGTTAAAGGATAAATATATATATCAACTATATATATAAAAAAAATAATATCACGCAATTAACACGAATTATAAAGTTTAATTGAAATTTTTTATATAGTTAGTGGCTATGCCTTGAGAACTTCTGGGGTCAACGAACTCGGTCCTCTCGATGAGAATGTCGCTACTTTTGGGGATGGCAATGTCCCAATTACTGTTTTTGGATAACTCAACTTCACAGTTGCTGACCTAATTCGTTCATATATAGAGCAAAATTAATAATGATGATGATGATAAGGAGGTGAAGATAAGAAAATTTTGTATCTTAATAGATATATATGTCGTTATAACAATCAAAGCCATGGTTTCTCTGAGTGGGGATTCTTTTTTTTTCTCTCTAAAAATAGATTTAAAATGAAGGAAAAATAAAATTAAGAATGAAATGAAAAAAAATGCCCCACTTGAACAAAATTATCATCTTCAAGTCTAGGGGATGTTAGAGTTATTAGCTTAGTTGGGTCAATTGTGTATCTCTATTATTTTAACAAAACATAAGGTGTCAATGTAATTAACCTTTTTGAAAATAACTAAGAGAAAAACTTCATTTATCTATCGATTGGGTTTTTAATTACACAATTACCTTGCGTAGCCAATGTAGTTTATGATTCGTGTAGCTGTTGTAAAATCAACTTTAACACATGGAATATTACATGGTAGATTCTTATCAGAGTAAGAGTGCGAATATATGAGGCCCACTCCTCCTGCTTTACGCACAACCTCTGATGCAGAAGATATGTCTGGCTCATCTGATAATGACAAACAAAGCACTATTTTCCCTTTTGCCAATGTTGAATTCAGATTTTCATCCTCACAACTCGTGCTTCAATAAGATAGTAAGGTATTTAGGATTAATTAACAAAGAAACAAAAAAAAAAAAGTTCAATCAAATTAACTTACGAGGTAGCATTGTCTTCACGTATCATTTCGGAGTATGTTAGACCAGCTGTTAGAACATTTTTAGTTTTCCCAAAATAAATGGCTTGGCCCTGGAACAAAATAAAATTTACATAATCAATGTTATATGATTTAATTTCGTTTATTATTATTATTTTTTGGAATATTTGATAGGGTGAATTAGAAAATTAACAACAAAAAGCATCGACAAATACCAAGTACCAACTAGGTGGGCACAAGTTAAAGTTGTCGGGCCTCACTCATTTAATAACAAGAAATGAAACTGCCTTACTATATATTTAGTTTAGTTTTTCCAAAAAAAATATATTAGCTTGGCCTGCAACAAACAAAAGTGATGTTTGCAAAACTAGAACATCTCAATTAGATTAGAACCTTGCTACATACGTGGGTAATCGTGTCCTTCCATCTATCATTTGCGTACAAAGAAATTAATGAAAATTAACATTACCCAAAAGTGCGGTTATTTCCAAGTGTGATGACTGTTGGGTAGGCTCTATCAATTGTTGTGGCCCCAACACTGATGACCCACGGAGCGGTGTCTTCAACAGATTGCGAGACGGGGCCTGAATTCCCTGCTGACACAACGACCGTGATACCCTTTGCAGTTGCATGGAAAGAACCAATTGCAATCAAACCAGCTGGATCAACGTAAGAGTAAAGAGGAATATCATTGCCAATAGAGGCAGATATGATGTCAACGCCATCGTGAATGGCTTGGTCGAATGCTTTAAGAGCGTCCGGACGCAGTACCAGATCCACTTCCTCCCATATGGCCTTGTAAATTGCCAAGTGAGCCAGAGGAGCTCCGCCTCTGGCAAACTCCTGCCCCCAGTCTTCATAGTTTGCATTTTTCACAAAATTGCGGCAGCAGTTGAGGCTGTGTGAGTTCCATGGCCATATACATCTCTTGCCGATAGAACATCTTCAATTGTGGAGAGATTATTGTTACTTGCTTCTAGATATCCTTTAATGAACCAGCGGGCTCCAATGATTTTGTTGTTGCAATTTTTGATGCTGAAATCGCTTCCCTTTGTGGCAGATTCCTTTCCAACGTTTTGGGATTGGAGGCATCCCTTCATCCTTAAAACTTTCAGACTCTGGCCAAAAACCTTCACACATATACGCAAACTTGACTTAATTTCAGCTCTCGTAATCTCAGCACTCTTCTTTATCGCGGTTAATGTATAATCTTGATGGGTTACATTTTTCAAAATCTGATCAAGAGCAAAAATTGCTCCTAAAATATTGAAGAGTAGTACTTCCAGGAATATCAACTCCAATCCCAACTTTCTTTACCAACTTTGCGTTGTTATCTTTTAATTCATTGGCCACTAAGAGTAATCTCTGACAATATTTTTTACAGTCTGTAATTAAAAAACAAGGACAGCTCAAAGTTGATATAGTAAGATTAGAGTAGTATTATTTGAATTCAAGATTTATCATGCAAAAATAAATATTTCGAAACTTATAGATTATCACCTTTTTAAAAGCTTAGGACGAACAGACTAATTTAAGTTCTAATGTCATTATACTAATTTATCGCATATTATGTATGTATATAAATATATATGCATAACCTGAATCAATCATTCCAATAATAGTTCCTTTCCCCAAATTCTTAGTTATTGGACTATTTTGTGGTGAATTGTGATGGACTCCCAAAAAGTCCCAGCTTCTGGTCGTATGAAGCTTGACACGATGATCTGGATTTACTTTCACAACTTCAGGAATTTCTGCAAATGTCAATATAATTAAGATATTCAAGATCAGCAATATTAATGATTTTTCAAGTTTTTTTTTTGTTAAGAAAAAGAGAGAAGATATTAAAAGCTCTAGCAAATTATGATATACTTGCTATAGCTTTCGCCTCGGCATCTGTTAATCTTGAAGCAAACCCAGAAAAGCCATGTCTGTAGCTGTAAAGCATAGACTTCTTTGCAGCTTCCTTGCTTCAGTTACAAAATTAAAGTAATTAAGATAATATTATTTTACATTTCATATAATATAAATAATATGAATGCACAATTTTTCTTATGTACCTCCCTAGGAAGTCAGATAACATCTTATAATGAGATTTTTTGGTTTCTGCAGGATCATCATGTTTCTTCTCTCCCAAGTACACTATGTGAACCTGCAAATATATCATATGTTCTTTTATATATACACACATATAATGACATTATATAATTGATTAGAGAATTAATAATTATTCATGACTTACGTTAGTAGTAGCTTCAACAAGAAATAGATTATGGAGATGGCTTTGCTGAAGCAATAATATTAGAGCAAGAACCACAAGAGAGCTGCAGTTGAATATTCTTGTAGATTTTGAATTTTTTGGATTCATTTTTCTAATACAGAAGAGGACCGACTCTGAAAAGGCTAGCTAGTTGTTTGGTCTCTAATACTTTTCGTTGGGTGAGTTTTTGCCCTTTTATAGAAGAATTTGAAACACTTTCTTTCTGTTTTCTGTTTTAACTATGTTATTAAAAAAAATATATGAACATGTAAATTTGGTTGGTTAGAAATAAATATCTATAGCTAGCGGATAAGATTTTCTTCCTCTAATACTATTAAACTTTATATATATTTGTTCTCTCTCAAAAAAAAAAAAAAAATAAAAAGGAAACAAAAGGACTCTCTTCTGGGGTACCGAATCATTTCATGCTAGATGAAAAAAATAATGTTCATGTATCAATTCAGATGGCAAGCAAACTCCATATTTTAGTAGCAACTAGGAAATAATAATATCCTTCCTTCCCAAACTATAACGGCTGTATATGTTGGGTCTTGGGTGGATACTTTTCCTTCGGTTAGTATTTTCTATCTTCAAGCTCTATTTTTTAATCTTCAAGCTTTGAATTCGAGCTTTCTTTTTTCTAGACATCTTGATTAGCTAATTCTTTGTAAATTTAAGAAAAAAAAAACAAAAAACAAAAACAAAAACAAAAAACAAACGACAAACAACATAAATGCAAAATGATGTTCTTAGAAGTATGAGAGAAGATTTACATATGTGGTGACAAGTGAAAATGCTGAATCATATTAGCCTTTTATCACTTTCTTAAAGAATGATTCTTGATAATTATACACTAGAAGATCATTGGGGCAAAACATTTGTTGATTTGTATTTAAGACTGTTTATAAAATAAAAATCTTGGGTAGGTACACTATTAATGATCAATCTTTGGAGATAAATTTACAAAGGGCATACTCAGGGTCAAGTTTTCACTTCATAACATTTCCTTTGCACTAAATGCCGGTTTTTGAAATCATAAATGGTGAAAATAACGGAAGCGGTAGAACTTTCTATAACAAAAATTTTCAAAAAGCTTTTGGCCGTATTGTATGGTTATATTAATTAATATATAAATGAACAAAAACTTTTATTGTTGTCTAAATAGGTCGATAACTTAATATATAATTAATAAATAAATGAACAACAACTTTTACTGTTGTCTAGTTAGGTCGATAACTTGATTATTCAAAAAAATTCTTCTTCTTTGATTCTATAACTCTTTTACGCCTAGTCTTCAAATTGTACAAATGGATGTGTAGGTTTCATGAATTACACACTCACTATTTTGGAACCTTGCTATGTTCTCAACACATAAGAGGGCAATAGGTGGCTATAGAAAACCCTTTTTTATAGGCTCTCTCTCTCTCTAAAACTGAGTAAAAAAATTGAAATAGTTAAAAGACTTGTAAGTGTCTATTTATAAAAACATAGGAGAGTCTTTTTCAAATTTAGATTTAATTAATTAATAATTAAATAAATGGGAAACTTATCTCTAAATTTTTATTTTTTTTCCTTTTATTGCGAGAAGATGTGGTAAAGTCCACCAAAGGGGCAGTATGAGTAGTGTCCACTTTTTGGTTACAAAGATAAAATCAGGGGGTTGTTGACTTGGAGGATGCAGAGGATATAGTAAATTTGATATTTGATTTCTATTGGCTGATTGAATGACTTTTTTGCTTTAATAATAGTAATATTTTACTTTTCAATTGTTTTAATATTAAAAACTTACGTTTACAAGTTTTAAAGTTGAATAATTATGATATAATACAAATATGACCTTTTAAATAATATTATGTATTAAAACATAAAATAAAATAACACATCAAACATGTTATTTTTACACTTCTTAATTGTAAATAATATTGACATTGACACTTGCATTGGAGATGACATGTTTGTTTATACTATATGTTAGGTCTCCTATGTTAAGAAGTGTAGAGCCTAATCCAATGTTTTTACAATTTATCACTCCAACGCCATGGCCATGAAAGAGGCGAGTTTCCAATGCTTGAGGCTACAGTGCTGTGTCGCGAATCAACAATTTTTTTAGTAGAAATGCTAGAGTTTACTTTTATGTAACTTAGAAAATATAGAGTGAGAGAGGCCAAATAGGAAAAATTTTAAAGAGAGTGGGTACAATTTTTTTCCTTATAAACTTCATCATCATCATGAATTATTCTACAACAACAAAAATAGACGTAACTTTTACATTAAAGGCAAACCACTATAAATTTTATGTGTGTTCTTGTCTATTTTTTTTTCACTTCGCATATTTTTTACTCTTAATAGAATTAATGCTTCTAATTTGCAACATCACATATATTTTCTTTTTATTCATCTTTTAAGTTTAAGATTTTACAATGAGGTTGTAAATATGTATGTGAATTATTGTCCTTCACCATAATCTTGACTTCTGTCAGTATAATAATTCGTACATATACGTACAAATATATTCCTTGATACTTAGTGGCAACATTTTTTAGATTATAAAATGAAAACAACAGAAAATATTTATGTTTTTCTAGTTTAAAAAAAAATAAAAATGATACCAAATAGACTTAATAAGATTCTCTGCATTTAATTAAACGACAGTTAAGATCTAATTAAACCCAAACCCCTTACATTTTTACATTCAATTAAACGACAATTAAAAACTCATTAAATCCATATATACGTGTATGTGTTGAAGGAATTGAACCCGTATTGATCTTAGTTGCAAATAAATGTGGTTAAGCGATATTATACCACAAAAATTAGCGCAAAATCCATATCTCAGATGTTTAGCTCCGTCAAAACTGAGCATTCACTGTATTCAAGCCCTGTTTTAAATAATAATTAAAAAAAAAAGCTCCAAGTTGATGAATTAAGAGCCTGTTTGGTTGGATATTTGAATCACTGTTTGAATCATTTTATTACAGTATTTTCTCTTACAAAAATTTAAATTTTTATTTAAATATTTTATTCAAATACTCGAATCAAACGGTCCTTATCTATTTGTTGAGTTATGCTCTTTTCGTACTTCTTGGAAATAATTTTCTCTCCACCATGTTTCCTCCCTTACCAGTTACCCTTCTCCAGTGAAAAAGGACATGCCATTTACTTTGCAAATTTGGATCTTTATAGCATGCGCGCGGGTCCACAACGTCAACTGTGCAATTCAACCCTTGTCTGCCCTTCGATTAAAAAAATGGGCATATATTTACACACTAGTGCGCCACACACCTGTAACACCATAGGACTTCGAATGCGCACCCGGCCACTTGGGCCACTTTTACTTTTTTTTTCTTGGTAGCAAAGTAAGGGGGGGTTTTTAAAAAGGGCTCTTAAGAAAATTTTTTGACAAATGGTCTAATTTTGTTAGACAGTTTTTCGTATCAAAAAAAGACTTTTTAGACATCAAAACGGTTCTAGTTTTTTTTCATTCTGTTGAGGTTTCTCTTCTCGTCACAGTTATTTTTGTTTTTTTTGAAAAAAACTGAAACAGTTTAACTACCTAAAAAAGCGTGTTTTTTTTTGCCAAAAAAAAGAGGCTTTTTCTCCAATTAGGATTTTTTTTTTGCCATTTCGTCAAAATCTGCCCAAAGTAATAAGAGTAACAATCATTTATTTATTCTCTTTATCACGGTTATCACGGGTTTATTTGATGTGTAAGTATATAATTATATGGTTTAAAACTTTATGATTTAAAATTGTATAGTTTAAGTTGTGGTTTTGAACTAACGTTTGGAATATAAAAGTTTAAAACGATAATAAAACACCACAAAAAATTCTAAAACGAGAACTAGTGCTTGAAAAATTATGGTTTATAAGAAAAAAAACGAGAATGAGAATGTTTTTTAGTCTAGAAAATGGTTCAAATAATGTGAAACTTAAGAGTGAGATAAATTTTAGTTTTTGAGGGTTTTGACATGTTTAAAATTGTTTCTACGATTTGAACTTGCCTTAGTTATTAGTATATTCAACGCCAACTTAAACCATTTTTATGATTCAAATTAGCTTAATCGGTTTTCAATCTGCCAATCATACAGCCTATTTGTGTTTACTTTAATAATTTGATCGTGAACTAGAAACAATCTCCTTCCTATTTTTTCGCATGTGGCAGAGCATTTTGTATGAGAGTGGGCGTGGAATAAATAATGGTCTCCTGGACTCGACTGTACACAGAATGACAAGTGGGCATGTTGAATATCAAAAGAACATTGGGACAAGTGGGCATTTTTAATCAAAGCTTTAATTATGCAAAGGAAATCATTCATCCCACGTGGTAATTTAATCATCTCGGCTAAAATTTTCAGCCGAAATGTTGTGTTGATATTTGCCTTGCCTATCCTTCTTTGTCCTTTTGTGAAGTTCTCAAGGAACCAACGGTTGAGTTGGAAAATTTTTAACTTCAACTTTTATCCAATAGGCCGTTTTAAAAATGGACGCTTAAACTAAAAAGTT
Organism: Artocarpus heterophyllus; assembly: GCA_025403435.1. NCBI lineage: Eukaryota > Viridiplantae > Streptophyta > Magnoliopsida > Rosales > Moraceae > Artocarpus > Artocarpus heterophyllus. The sequence continues at coordinate 16,722,319 of CM046338.1, read as the reverse complement.
TAGGTTAAAACTTATTTTTTACAATGATTTTTCTCATAAAATTTAATTGTTTAAATATAAATTCAAATTTTTCTTACTCAAATTTATTTTTCAAACGGCCTGTAAATCTATAATACAACTATTTTAGTCGAGTTTAATTTGCTTTTGAAATTTATGACACAAATTACAAAATTTTATAATATTTTTTGTTAATTTTTTGTTATTTCATGCTTTAAATTTGAAAATATAAGCATATCGAAATTAAACTTAGCATATTATACTTAATGTATGGAGAAAATTTTGTTAAAAAAATCTTATATATTTAGAATTATTTTTATACACTCCGTCTCTATAATTTTAGAGAATCATATTGGCTTTTTGTTTAACAGAGAAAACAGGAGCGCAAATTTAAACTAAAAAAGAACAAATTCCATAGTAGGCCGCACCAAATTATAAATCTATATATTTATACAATATTATAAGAGTCTCAAAGGGTTTGGATTTCGTTCTTTCTATGACAATGGAAGAATATGAGTTGTAATATTACTTTTAAGAGTTAATTTCGTGAATGGTCTTTAACTTTTATTTTCCTTCCATGTCATGTTTAGAGATTGTGTGGCCAACTATATTCTTTCTGTAATCTGTATTGGGTGTCGGTCCATGTCATGTCTATGGACTATACTTTTTTAAAAAAAACAAGGGGAGAGGGGGAGGGGAGGGTAATACCACCTCTATTGAGTGGAGATCAGCGTGACTAAAACGTACAACCTATGGTTGAGATGAAGGAATTTACAATCAACTAAGCTACCCTCACTCGTCGTCTATGGACTATATGACACCATGTAAAATATATTTATAGTGAGTGTTCATGTCAAAACATATTCTATCTGTAATTAATTTGTATACTATGGGACCAACAAAATTCATGTCTATGGACTATACGAGTTCACACATGAAAGAAATAGGGAGCTTTATAATAAAGTTTGATCCCTTGTCCGCTGTTACAAACATTTGCACTACAAAGTGCGTGCTTGAAACACGTTTGAGCAGCACAAATAAAGCGCAACCGCCACTACGAGTACAAGGTCGTTTGTTCTAGTTGTCAATGATACATATATATATATATATATATATATATATATATATATAATGTATGTATGTATAAAGCACAAAACACGTTTCTCAATTAAATTTTATTTATAGTCTATCTATAACTTATATAAAACTATCTATAACATGTATAAAAGGCATAGTTAGATTACTATAAACTCTCTCACGTTTAACTGTTCAAACTTTTTGTACCTCTATTTTGTCTCGCATTACTTTGCTCTTTAATATCTAAATGGGAGAAAGATGTGGTAAAAGCCCGCCTGAGGGGCACTATAAATAGTGCTCATTTTTTGGCCAGATAGATAGAATCTGGTGGTTGTTGACTTGGAAGGCGTATAGTATCTAAAATAGACTTTGTTTTATACTAGTTTATCCTAAGAATAAAGATAAAAGCTGTAGAAAATTACAGAAGGCTACTTCTCCACCTGAGATAGATCCGTCCCTGCTAGATCTTTGGTATCACAACACCGTCCGGCAAGGCGACGCTGCTGCAGCTCCAGCTAGATCTCCGGCGTCATAGCGCCATTCCTGCTAGATGACGTCGTCGCAGATTCCCTGCCAGACCACCAATATCACTAGCCATTCTTTTTGTTTTAGTCTTTATTTTGGGCATTTGAATTACGTCGCTTATTAATGTTAAGCATCTCGATAAAAGTAAAGATTCAGATTTTGAAGTTATACTGCCGTCAAATTCCAACGAGATTTATATCCCATTTCCTTGACAGAGGTGTTTTGTAATTTATCTAAAGACACCCAATCGAATAAATACACCATAGTAATCTATACTTTACGATATATATATATATATATATATATATATATATATGTTTGGAGATTGAACAAATATCTTTTTTTTTTTAATTGAAAGCTATGCAGCTTGAATGGGGTGGATTTGACCTCCTTGGCTCTTTGGTTAGGGAGGGGTTTGTTCTGGATTTGTGGTTAAGGAACATAGAGCCTAGTGTAGTATTGTATACACACAATAATTTTTTTTGTTTGAGCATGAAACTTATCTGCTTCCAAAAAGACTATTTGGAGGAGGTGTTAGACCTTGACTGATGTCTGTTACAAAAATCCAGGAACACCATAGTCCGAAAAACAGAGGAAGAAGAACAGTGAAGATCGATTATTGGGTGGGATAATTGAGAAAAAAGACCTACTGAATTTGGGGGCACGAAGTGAAGAATTAAAACTTGGTTTTTTTTTTTTCTTTGAAGAAGCACTTAAATAGTTGGAGAAGAAGGATTGATAGAAGAGAAAGAAAGAAAAAAGCATTCTTTGTTGGAGCATGAATAGTTTTTCTGGGTTTTGCACCCTTTGTTTAGTTTAGTGAAGGTTGTTATCATCTCAAATTATTTGAAAAAACCCAAAATCCTTAAAAAACTATTGGTGTATTACAAATTCTTTCTGCAGTGTGGGATTGTTCCTTTTTTCACCTCGGATCCAGGCTGATTTTGTCTCTCTGGTTTCAAAATGGTAACAACTCTTTCTTTATTTTTCCGCCTTTAAATTGACGGGGATGATTTTGCTATTTCAACTGATTTCTTCTTAATTTTTTGCTTGATCAGGTTCCCTTCTGGTGGCTCTGTAGTCTACAAGCAGTCCTGGTTCCTTTGCTTTGTTGCTAATGAATTAGTTTCAATAAGGGGAAAAAAAAAGGTTCACACTTAGATATAATGCGCACCTTCCTCTTTCACTTTTCTTTCCTTACCTTTGCTCAAACTCTCTTCAACCGTCCTCATTTCCTTGTATTTGCACACATTTTGATGCAAGAACGAAGCCACGTTTGCCTGGGGGAAAAGGAAAGGAAAGAAAAAGAATGGAATAGAAAAGAATACATGTAACACCCCAAATTTTTAACTAGTGGCCTAGTTGAAATTATATGAATAGATTTTTCTTTTGTTTTTACGATTTATGCATCGATTTCCTCAGGTGCATGCTATGAATCATGTTATTGTGAGAGCAAGTTTCTAATATTGCCTTGTATACATAATGGAAGGAATTATATGTTAATGTATAGAATATACACCCATGCATGAGTTGCTCATACACTATAATATCTTTATAGGTTATATAATATATGATATACAAGTAACTCTTATATTGGATATTATGAGCTTGCTATCCTATAATTGTATGTGTATGTATGGTTTTCCGTTTAAAGGAAGAACATGTTTAGAGTTGAGTGATATTAGTTTATTACCACCAACAATATTTAATCTTTGTTTATTTATTCTCCACCATGATGTCTTTCAAGCAAGTGCACACCTAGTGCAATGTATATTGTGTTATAATATATTAATGTATTATGTACTAATATAGGTAGTGAACATTATGTTTTGTCATGTATGCTTATTGTTTGGTGAGGTATGATATATATTGTATATTATTATTATTAAATCTACATGATGCTACCAAGGAAAGTGTGGTAGTCAACCGTGCAAATGATAAGTTGTCTTATTTTATGTTAAAGGATGCATGAGCATATTTTATCTCTGTCCTTATTTCTATGTAGGGAATAGTTGACTTTTTGATGATAATTGAAATTCATGATATGTTTCCTATTTTTGACAATTAAAATTTGGTGAAGTGAAGCAGTTTTTGGAATCCTAAATTCTCTTCAATCTTTTTATTTTTTTTCTATGATTGATTAGTTGAATTATTTGGAATCTTATACATGGTAGGTCAAGATAATATTATTATGTTCCCCATTGAATCATTGACTTCCTCTAATTTCTCTCTACCGACCAAGGATACACTACATCATGGCATAATATTTGTAATATATTAATTACTATTTTCTTATCCCAGCATTTCCTTATTTTCCCACCCGAATTGCTCTCACAAATCTTCCTTTAATCTCCATGAATTCTTTTCTTCTTTTCCTTCTTTATTTTGCTGCTAAGAGTAAGAAAAGCATTAAATTCAAACCCAAATCAGTGAGTTCTTTCCTTCTCGTCATATGAGCATAAGCTCATGTGTGTGTGTGTGTGTGTGTATATATATATATATGCATGCAAGGAGAGTGAGAAAGCGAGAGTCGACGAGAGAATGAAAAGATTGAGAAAGAAAGAAAGATATGGCTGGTCGATCATGAGAGACTTAGAAAAGAGAGAGTTGAATCGTGAGAAATGTAAGGAAAGAATCAAAGAGGAGAGATTGAGGAAACATAGCATGAAAGGAGACATATGCATGAAGAGAGAATAAGAATGGAGTAAAGAAACATGAGAGTTTAATAGATGGCTTCCCTCGGAATATGAAGAGTAATATTATGTGATGCATGGAAGAAAGGAAGATGATGTATAGAATATAAGATGATCATGATTAAACGGATTGTGTAAGTATACCCTCCACTGCATCACTTGAACAATAGTATGTTTTAAAGCATGTTTTAAAGTTATGTATGTTGTTATGATGAATATGTTTAAAGATGTTTTTATGATTTTTCATGAGTATGATGTGAACTCTCTTGTTGTCATGAACCAGTCACGTTATTCATGTTTATATGGTCAAATCCTTGAGGAAGAAGTAAGTTCCAAGATAGGGACCATTCATGTATGTACGTTATGGGTTTTGGCTGCTTGAGATTAACATTATACTACGGGCCTTAAAACCTAAAAGTAATGTTTATGAAAAGTATGTTTTATGTGGAATTACAGTGATTTACTTACTAAGGAATGTGCTTATATAGTTCTCGTGAGGCAGGTGAGTTTTCAAGCCAAGGATTTAGATGACTGAATAAGTATGGTCCAAGGTCCCATGACGAGGCTAAGATGAAGTGTCTATTTCTAGTGTTTCTTTGATGAGACTAGAAAGCTAAGTATTGATGTTTAGAACACTTTATGGGATTTTCTAATTTGGTATAAGAATTGTAATCTATTTATTCTGCTGCCAATGTCATGATATTATTTTGCACTAAAGAGTTAAGATTTGATTGTTTTTTCCTATAATTTTAGACTAGGCAAATCGGCCTGCTGACCACTAAGGATCAGCCTGCTGATAGTCAAAGTCTGGACTACCGAATGCCCTGCATCGGACTGCTGATCTGAGGAATTAGAGGACCTGCCTTACAGAGCTTTTGTCGACCTGCCGGTTATAAGTTTGGCCTGCTGAACTGGCCTGTCGTTCTATGAAAGTATGTACGAGCCATGACGCCCGTCCTATCGCCCCATCCAAGGGGGGTGGTCGTTACAATACAAATCTCATGTTTCGTTGGTTTAAAATTTAAGAATTGTCATTCCAATGGAATTGTCTTTCCCTCATTTGCATAGTAATAAGTTTATCATATGTCCCTAAAATTTTCAAATCCTCACTTATTTTTTTGCATTGAATCTTTGGACAACTTGTTGCAAAGCCTACCTGGTAAGTGTGACAAGAAATACCTAAGCCATAAACCCAATACTGTTATGCTTGAGCATGGGTAATGTGAATGGGATGGAACATTCTTATTCTACCATGGAAGCTATGAGCTATCACGGGACTAGATTGAATTTGCAAAGGACATCAACCTCTACTTTGGTGACGTCCTTAACTGACTACAAGAAAAGGGTTAAAAGGACATTCTTATGGCTGTTTATTTGGCATATTAAAATATTTCAAATAATCATTTAGATAGATGTTTGTTTATCTTAAATTTCAAATCAAATAAATCTTTTGAATCCAAGTTTTCAGAGTTATACTCCCCTTAAACTCTTTGGACTCAAATCAATTTGCTACAGTAAAATCTCATATTCTTTTTCCTATATTTGTGGAAAAAAATCATCTTATTTATTTGATATTGGATTTGGACGATTTTTCTTTCATTGCGTCCTTAATGATGGCATGGCACTAATTAATATGGAGCAATGGGACTTTAATATTAGGTATCTTCCTCTCTCAATATTACTTTCTCTTTTGACCCTATTTCATTTTTATGCTTTCAACTTATTAATACGTTGATCCCGTTCAAAGATCAAAAGGTTTTTTTTTCCCTTCTAATGCAAGCTCAAAACGTATTTTGCCACTCCCCAAAAAGAAAGTATCTTGTTACAGTCTTTCAAAGCTCAAACAGAATTTTTGCCAACTCATACGGCCTCATGAGGTTTATGCTTGTCAATATGGTGATAGAATTTCCTAGCCACAGGCGATGTCATCAGCATCAATGATGTCCGATGACATCGTAGGTAAATTTTTATATTTATATAGATATAATATTTCTATTAAATATAGTATTTTTCAGACACTAGCAATGTCTGGTGATGTCCAACAATATGTTGGCAAAATTTTTGTATTTGCTATGAAGAAGCAATATTTACAAGTAAATGTATTTTCGAATCATTAGTGAATGCTGCCTATATTTTTGTATTTACATAGAGATACATTATTTACGAATAATTATATTATTTCCTAGCAATTTTTTGTTTTTACATCAAAATACAATGTTTACAGGTAAATATAGCCTTTCTTGGCCTCCAACAATGTTGTTGGTAATTTTTTGTATTTAAATAAAAATACAATATTTAAGAGTAAATACAGAAATTTCTGCCTCTAGCGACATCGGTAGTAAATTTTATCATATGGAAATAGAATATTTATTTATATGTAAATACTGTATTTCTTGACTGCTGTTGGTGCCAACAAAGGGAGGAGAGAAATTGAGAGGAGAAAGAGGTAAGGGTACTTTAGGGTTTTGCTCTCAATTTCTTATGACATGCTATTTAGTACAAATTTTGAAAACATATAACATTATTTACTAATTCTGTCACATATGCTGAACCGGGTAGTGACGTGGTAGATTATTAGTTAAATTAAACCAAGTTTTGAATAAGAATTCTACTGATTAAATAAGTTTGAGTTATTTAAAAACTTGACACTTAAAACCATTTTAAAGCAAGTGCACAAAATAAAACCAATAAAGACAAATAAATACAAGTAAATAAAAGTCAGGTCCCATCGAACCGACATTTGTGCATATACATAGTATCGACAATAATATATTACAACCACAACCTAATACGAAAATAAATTTAAACATTACATGCCTTGAATTTAAGATGAGTAATAACCTAAACAAATTCCTACAGCTCACGAGTTCGCCTAGTAGGACTCCTAATCAGTCCTAAGCTGTCCACCTAGGGGGAACGGTTTTAAAACAACAAAAATGTAAGCGGAAGGCTCAATAGGACTAAGTTTTGAAAACATGAATTTGAATATAAAATTTTGTAATAACTTAAGAAATATAAAGTATAGAAAATTAAATTTATAAATTTGATTATTAAGTATAATCCAATTATACACTCAGATATGGTCTTATTAATTAGTCTTTAGGCAAAGCCATTATATTCACCGCCGTAATGGCCCAACTAGGTTTTAGGACCTACCTTTGAGGTTGCACTCTGCACGACCAGATCTCTGAATATAGCATCATACTCTAGTATATAATTTCGGACGGCATATACGACACGTCCAATATTATATCATTATCTAGGTCTCATCTTACCGAATATTCTCATTTACATTCATTATTCAGTTCATTGTGATCATCCATTATTCAAAAAATAATGAAAATAACCATTAAACTCATATTTAATCATTTCTTGAATCATTTTGAGAAAACACTTTGTTGGCCAAAATCCTTTTCAAAACATGGCTACCAAAGAAAAGGTTTGGAGTCCCACCTCGATATCCCGTATCGAAGCTCAATACCGTAGTCTCAACCTACTATATGTTAGCTCCACAGAACTACAAACAACATTAAAAGTAAACTAAGTTCATCAATATCTACCTTAGAGTATTCTACATTGCTATGTTAACTCATGGTGTCTTAGTATGCCTTTAATGATCACAAAATCATATTACAAGGTCAAAGTCTTTACCTAGGTTTTAAACAGTGAAAATGGGTGAAAAACAACAAATTTCACAAAGCCTAGTCGGCCTGTCGAACTTCCTGGTCTGGCCTACAAAACTCCACAGTTCGGCCTGCCGAGAATATGAGTCCAACATGTCGAACTCATGAATCTAGCCTACCGATGCTTATCATCAGCCTACCAAAGTGGAAAAATCTAAGAGGCCTGAGACTTCAAGCCTCGGCCTCCCCAAGCTCAAAATCTTATTTTAAACCTGTTTTGAATTCCCAAAGCTTGCATAAGGTTCATAAGTGATAGAAAAATATACTAGAACACTTTTAAACACTTTTAAACAAGTTTTACATAGAAATTTTTAAATTATTCCAAAAATGAGAAAAAAGAGGAAAAACTTGATTTATCTTGATTTCCTCAAATCAAGCTTAAATTCATGAGGGTTTGGGTTCTACTAACTTAGATAGAAGGGTTTCTAAGCCAAAACAAACTCGGATTTCAACATTCAAAGAAAATTGAAAAATTCAGACAAAAGTTTGAAATTTGAAAAATAAGATAACTAACCTTGAATTTGAGCTTGAAACTAAGTTTGTGGAAGCCCAATCGTGTTTCTTGACCTCAATTCCAGTTGAGAATCAAAGCTTGAGCTCGAATTTTTGGAACAAAATTGAGAAAGAAAAGAGAGAGGGAGAGGCAGCGAGAAAGAGGGGGGAAAAGAGAGAGGAGAGTTTGAGAGAGTGAGGGAAATAGAGGAAGAGAGGAAAATAAATAGAGAGGGAGAGAATGGTTTTGTAGAGTGAAAACCATGTCCAGTACATGGTTTTCCAAAAGACGCATATAAGATATTTGACAAATTGTTTTGTTTCAAAATTCAAAATAACAAATAAAAATAACTAGAAGTAAGATAAATTTAAAAATACCACAAATTAATTAAATTAAGTTCAAATTATATTAAGGCATACTAATTCACCATCCTATCGAATTCAAATTATATCAAGCCATAGGAGCATTCATCAATTTGAATGGCACCACAAGAAATTTAAAGTGTCCATACCAGGTCTTGAAAGCTATCTTGGGAATATCTTCTTCCTTGATCCTGAGCTGATGGTATCCAGACAGCAAATCTATTTTCGAGAAATACCGTGAACCTCTTAACTGATCAAATAACTCATTGATCTAAGGCAGCGAATATTTATTCTTCGCGGTGACTCGATTCAACTGTCGATAATCAATACATAATTGGAGAGTACCGTCATACTTCTTAGCAAACAAAACTAGCACACTCCACGGTGATATACTATTCTGAATGTGTCCCTTATCCGCAAGTTCCTAAGTTGCTTTCTCATTTCCTTCATTTCTACCGGTGTCATTTGATATGGCGCTATGAAAATCGAAGCGGTCCTGCAGAGTAACTCAATACCAAATTCAATCTCTCGGTGCAGTGGTAATCCTAGTAACTTGTCGAAGAAGACATCATCAAACTCGTTAACCACTGGTATTGCTACATTTCTTCCTATGGCACTAGACTTATCTTCTAGATTCAAAAGGAGTGCATAATAAGCCAAATTTCTTTGTCTACCAAGACACATCTTCATGAGTCGCTCATTCATCATTCGATCATTACCACCCTGGTAAGTGATCGTCATTCCCCTATCAGACACTAAGGTTACCTTCTTGAAGTGGCAATCTACTAGGGCATTATACCTAGACAGTCAATCCATTTCTAAGATCACATCATGGGAACTTATAGGGATTATAATTAAATCACTTTTCAAAATCTCACCCCCAATCATAATGTTATAGGATTTACATATACAGTTTACATACACTCGCCCCAAGGGTGAGGTAATTATCATAGGCTCTTTAAATTCCTCTATTTCTAATCCCAAGGCATGTACAAAAGAACTCAAAATGAGAGAATGAGTGGCACCAGTATCAAACAGAACATGAGCTAAAGACTGGGAAACCAAAATCGTACCATCGACAACTACATTGTTGGTCTGAGTATCCGAACTCCCTAAAGTCATGGTATGAACTTGGGCTAGAGCTTTTCTTTTTGCTCTATTAACATTGCTAGGTCCCGGGTTTATCGGCGGATAATGTTGCGGTAAAGGTGACTGCACACTAGTTGTACTAGGTGCTCGATACTATAGGGCATTCCTCTGAAAGTTCTACGACTAGTAACCTGACGCTGAATAGGGCATATACTGAGGAGCGAACTGATGAACCTATAGTTGCGGGATTTACTAAGGCTGAGGTAGAGCTAAAGACGAGGTTAGGGCTGACGGCTTGCTCCCTCTCCAATCTGAGATCCTTGCCGAGCATTCCTTATTGGAAAGTTCCTCTTGATGTGTCCTTGTTGCTGGCAATAGTGGCAATGGAAGTTGTAAGGGTTGTTTCGTCTGCTACTTGATGAACTGATACTCCAGTTGTTCATGTTACCTTGCTGATTCTTTCCTTGAGTGTGACGGTTGCTATTACCTCTCTTATTGCTCTTTTGAGGTCCTTCTGATGTCTTTGCTCAATTCTTGCAGTAAAGAGCATAGTTGCTTTCCACAAATAAAGCTGACGATACTAGATCACCAAAATTTTGGAGTCACAAGGCAACCAATTGTCGTCAGATGGATGCTTTGAGCCCTTTCTGAAACTTAATACACTTTTCTCGCTCAGAAGCCACGACGGATGGAGCAAATTTGGCCAACTCAATGAACTTTGCTTCATATTTCCAAACCATCATATCACCTTGTTCCAACCGATAGAAATTGACGACCTTTTGATCCCTGTATCCCTACGAAAAATATCACTCGTAGAACAACTCTTCAAACCTATCCCAACCAATATTCCTATTGTTTTCCAAGCGCTTGGCTTGCTTCCACCATACGTTAGCACTACCTTCTAATTTATATGCTACAAACTCCACTCGATATCTTGCTAGTACACCAAGGAATCCAAGTGCTTCAGCACCGAATCTAACTAATATTCAGCTGCATACGGATCCCCATTTCCATAAAAGGTCGGAATAGATGTGTGTTAGAATTCCCTGAAGTACTCATGCCGACAACTCACCTCGGAATCCTTAGGCCTAGCCCTCACCGCCATTTGCTGGCAAGCAGCGAACATAACCCCAATCATGCCCTCATCATTTCCAGGGTTTGCATCAACAACAACCGGACGACGTCTAGGTACCATTCTCTCAGTTTTGAAAATAAAATTGAATTGTCAGTGGTTTTTCATTGTCATACCTATAGTGCATAATTTCCAAGGTTCATAACCTTGGGCTATGACACCATTCTGTCATGTACACCGAACCGGGTAGTGACGTAGTAGATTAATTAAGTTAATTAAACCAAGTTTTAAATAAGAATTACTAATTAAATAAGTTTGATTTATTTAAAAACGTGACAATTTAAAACCTTTTTAAAGCAAGTTAATAAAATAAAACAATAAAGACAAATAAATAAAAGTAAATAAAAGTCGGGCCCTACTAGACCTATATTTATGCACACATATAGTATCGATAGCAATATATTACAACCACAGTCTAATACGAGAAATAAAATTTAAAAATTACATGCCTTGAATTTAAGATGAATAAATAACCTAAACAAATTCCTACAACTCACGAGTTTGCCCAGTAGACTCCCAATCAGTCTTAAGCTGCAATCTACCGAGGGGAAAGGTTTCAAAACAATAAAAATGTGAGCAGAAGGCTCAGTAGGACTAAGTTTTGAAAACATTAATTTGAATTTAAAATTTTATAATAACTTAGGAAATATAAAGTACAGAAAATGAAATTTATAAATTTGATTCTTACCATTAATCTAATTATCCACCCAGATATGGTCTCATTAATTAGTCTTTTGGCAAAGCCATTATATTCACCACTGTAGTGGCCCAGCTGGGTTTCAGAACCTGCCTCCAAGGTCGTACTCTACACAATCCGATCTTTAAATATGGCATCATGCTCGAGTATATCATTCTGAACGACATATACAACACGTATGGTATTATATCATTATCTAGGTCTCATCTTATTGGATATTGTCATTTACATTCATTATTCAGTTCATTATGATCATTTATTATTCGACAAGTAATGAAAATAACCATTAAACTCATACTTAATCATTTCTTGAAATCAGTTTGAGAAAACACTTTGTTGGCCAAAATCTTTTTCAAAACATGGCTACAAAAGAAAAGGTTTAGAGTCCTACCTCGATATCCCATATCGAAGCTCAATACCGTAGTCCCGACCCTCTATACGTTAGCTCCACGGAACCACGAACAACCTTAAAGGTAAACTAAGTTCATCACTATCTATCTTAGAGTATTCTATATTGCTATGCTAACTCATGGTGTCTCAGTATGCCTTTAATGATCACAAAATCATATTACAAAAGAAAAGGTTTAGAAAACACTTTGTTGGCCAAAATCTTAATCATTTCTTGAAATCAGTTATTATTCGACAAGTAATGAAAATAACCATTAAACTCATACTTAATCATTTCTTGAAATCAGTTTGAGAAAACACTTTGTTGGCCAAAATCTTTTTCAAAACATGGCTACAAAAGAAAAGGTTTAGAGTCCTACCTCGATATCCCATATCGAAGCTCAATACCGTAGTCCCGACCCTCTATACGTTAGCTCCACGGAACCACGAACAACCTTAAAGGTAAACTAAGTTCATCACTATCTATCTTAGAGTATTCTATATTGCTATGCTAACTCATGGTGTCTCAGTATGCCTTTAATGATCACAAAATCATATTACAAGGTCAAAGTCTTTACCTAGGTTTTAAACAATGAAAACGGGTGAAAAACAGCAAATTTCACAAAGCCTAGTCAGCTTGCCGAACTTCCTAGTCTGGCCTACCGAACTCCACAGTTCGGCATGTCGAGAATATGAGTCCGACATGTCAAACTCATGAATCCAGCTTGCCGATGCTCATGATCGGCCTGTCAAACTGAAAAAATCTAAGAGGTCCGAGACTTCGAGCCTCGGCCTCCCCAAGCTCAAAATCTCATTTTAAGCCTGTTTTGAATTCCCAAGGCTTGCATAAGATTCATTAATGATAGAAAAACATACTAGAACACTTTTAAACACTTTTAAATAAGTTTTACATATAAATTTTTAAATTATTCCAAAAATGAGAAAAAGAGGAAAAACTTGATTTAGCTTGATTTCATCAAATCAAGCTTGAATTCATGAGGGTTGGGTTTTACTAACTTAGATAGAAGGGTTTATAAGCCAAAACAAACTCGGATTTCAACATTCAAAGAAAATTGAAAAATTCAGACAAAAGTTTAAAATTTGAAAAATAAGGTAACTAACCTCGAATTTGAGCTTGAAACTAAGTTTGTGGAAGCCCAATCATGCTCCTTGACCTCCATTCCAGTTGAGAATAAAGCTTGAGCTCAAATTTTTGGAACGAAATTGAGAAAGAAAGGAGAGAGGGAGAGGCAACAAGAAAGAGGGGGGAAAAGAGAGAGGAGAGTTTGAGAGAGTAAGGGAAATAGAGGAAGAGAGGAAAATAAATAGAGAGGGAGAGAGTGGTTTTGCAGAGTGAAAACCATGTCCAGTACATGGTTTTCCAAAAGAGGCATATCGGATATTTGATAAATTGTTTTGTTTCAAAATTCAAAATAACAAATAAAAATAACCAAATGTAAGATAAATTTAAAAATATCACAAAATAAGTAAATTAAGTTCAAATTATATTAAGGCATACTAATTCACCATTCTATACACTAATGTCAATTAATTTTAGGGTGTTACAAATTCTTAGCTCAAATATGCTACTTGACTCTTTCTGTCTTAAATAAATGGTTGGATTTTTAAAAAAATTAGAAAAATAGTCAAACTTTTTAAGAATTAGGAAAGTTGTCATTTTTTCATAGAAATATATTATTGATTTGCATTAGCATATCACGGATTAATATTTATAATTTATCATTGATATAAATTGATAAATAGGTAAATTATTGAATGAAGTTGGTAAATGACTAACTAATTTTGGTTAATCAACCGTCAAAAAAACCTAATTTTAGCTAACTATTGATAAATAACACTAAATAATCAGTGATAAACAAAAAAAAAAAAAGAGATCATTTTACTAATTTTTAAAAAATTCTATTATTTTATTTAAAAAGCGCTTGAAAACGACCCTTTACCTCCAAATCCTAAAAAATAATCCTTTTTTCTAGAAAAATCAATAGCGGGAATATAAAGGAATAATTCATTATGCAGGTTATAACATAAAACCTGCAAAATAAATTTCCATTAAACCCTGAGACAAAATATTTCAAACTTAATCCAATTTGAAAATTCAATTGTGCTAGAATAGTTATATATCAAACTTAGAAGTCAATCCCTTTTTCTTCTTCAACATTTTGAGCCAGTCTTCTCTCTCTTCCAATATAAAAGGTAAAAATAATAGTCTTAAAAAAAGAATACAGATTGGGTTTTAGAGCGAATTTCCCTAAACAATGATATTTTTTTTTCCCCTTTCTAGGAAGAAAATCAGGTATGTAAAAGAAAAGAAATAGCAAACTGAATATGAGTGTAGGAATCAAGAAATACGGCAAATGTGTTAAACTCTCGCAATTTTGTTTAACTGAAAGATTAAATTTGCATTAAAAATATTTAAACTAAGGATTTGACCTCATAAATATCTAGAATATCTTCAAAATTAGTTTTTTTTATATGTTTTCTTCTTATAATTGGAAGTTTTAGTTTTTTTTATTGTTTTACCTAAGAATAATTTGACCATTTTAAAATATAAAACTAACGATTGACCGAAATAAAATATAAATTTATGTATTAAATGTTGGCCAATTCTCAGGCAAAGACGGTACCTTTAAGCCACTGATGAGAACTTTTGTATAGCCTTTGGATCAAAATATAATGGTTAAAAATATTTCTTTTAACAAGACTAAAATTTTGCAAACAAGACTAAAAATTATTTCTTTTCTAATTTGCAAACAAAAATTTTGTGGATTAAAATACTAACAAAATAGTCAACGCACATCTCGTATTATATAAAGGAATAAGTACAATCCCTTCGTCACTTTAGTTTCTCTTTCTCCAATTCTTTTAAGAAATAGTTATGAATTGAAATCAAGTTTTATTTTCTAGTAGTACTAAGTAATACGATTGCTTGCCAATAAATAGGCCTTGAGATTGGCCACCAAACATCACGTCCATGTTTTTTTCTTTCTGATTTAAGGTTGGAAATTCTGGCAAAGCGATTTCGTGGCATTATTAAGGAATTTGGATCAAGTTTAGTATCCTCCTAGTAGTACTAGTAATGTTTTGTTGTATTAAGCTGTTGTTTGGCTGAGTGATGGGGTTCCCACCACAAACTCAATTATAAATAGTGTAAAGCTCTCACATGTTACAGTAACAATAAAAAAATTGCTACAGCGTAAAGCTTTCACATGCAACAGTAAAAGTGGTTTTAATCAACGGTTCTCACCACCCTTCCAAACACCCTCGCCATATCTGAAGTTCAAGGAAGAAGTTTACCTCTTTTTGGTTTATTTTGGTTTGGTTTCTTTTTGTTTTCAATAGCCAATTTACCAAACCAAGCTAGAGACACTGCTTCAGCCTCACTATTATGATGATAAACCAAACACCCAATTTCTTGGACTTCAGAGTCAGCGTCGGTTTCCTCTTACTTGAATCTTCTTCCAAATTGGTACGGCCTACAAACTTGCAAAGACAAGGGACAAAAAGGTAGATAGTTGATTTAGGGTTTTCCTTTCTTTTGTGTACTTTGCAGGTGATCATTCTATTGCATACCTGCAAGCAAATAATGTGGTTTATTGTTATTATTATAAGATTTCTCCGGCAGGTACTAAAAAGGTAATTCACTGGTAGATATTTATTTTTTAACCGTTTAATATGTTAGAAAAATATGATTTTGCCCAGGTTTAATAGTTTGAAAACTACACTAGGGCCGGCAACTATACTAGGGCCAACAACGGCATGATGATACGATATGAAAATAACATAAGATAAACGGGTTTGGACCTCATGCTTATTATTTAGGTCATAAATAGTTTGCACAAATAACATGAAAATAAATAGGCTAGATTCATGCTAGCACGTTTAACACTCTTAAAGACATTCATCTGTATGCTTTTTGTTTATATATTTTTGTGTTTTTTAAAAAATTATTGACATTTGGAGAATTTTTATTCTTGTTATCACATGCTTGTTTGATTTAACTATAATTTATAACTAGTAGTCAATTAATATCACTTTTGAATTCTAAATAATAATTTAAAATTTTCTAGCTTTTATATCATAATCGTGTCATAAATGTGTTTTTGTCGTGGTGTGTGCATTTCGTGTTTGTGCTTGGATTCTTGACACGTTTATTAATCGTGTCGTGTTATGTTCATACTAATCATGTCGTGCTATAATCGTGTTGGCCCGAACATGATTTGCAAACACGAATTGACAACCGTAAACTGCCCCACCTGTAGGTACCTACTTGAGAAGATCCCTGCTAGGAGATTTAAATAAGTATCATTATTTTTGTTTAAAAAAAGGTATGAAGGACCCTGTTATTGTTATTATTATTGTCATTATTATCATTGTTGTTGTTGTTGTTGTTGTCGTTGTTAATAAAAAAAACTGCAGAATTTCAAAATTCTTGGGGAACTTAACACATGAGACAATTTGGCATGTATATTATTCTATGTTGTCTGGGGTCAAAGGTCAACCTTAAGCATGGTAATTTTCTGGAAGTAATTTTTCCTTTAAATGTGATACTAGAATATATTTGCAATAACTTACGAAAAACAAGGGGACTAATATGAAAGGAACTCAAAGAAAAAATAATGCAAAAAAGAAGAGAAACTATGAACTCGGATTCACCGTTGAGGTCGCTTTCTGCTTGATTCAGGTGAGTTTATGAGGCCTTCACTCTGTTTTTTGAGTTTTGGTTTCCGGAGAAATTTTTTGTGTGAGAAATTTAATTTCTTTACCAGTATTATTCAGATATTTTTAATAAAATAGCAGATACAAAATTTCTCACTTACTAAAGAAACCATGTGCAAATTTGATATTTGCTACAACTTACGGAGGGGTCAATTGATCCCTTTATTTAATTTTATATTTGCTGCATATACTATGCCATGCTATTTAGACATAGACATTTGTAATATGAATCAATGGCTAAAATGAATTAGATAATTGACAAAAACAATTATGATAATTAGTGAGATTGAATTCTTATCACGTCATATTATTAATTGCGTATTCATTGAAAGTAATATATATATATATATATATATATAGCTACATACTGTTACACAACAACCAATTAGGCTTGGTATAAATTAAGTTTTTTTAATTTTTTTTCCTCTCAATTTCTAATAATCAATGTAGCAATGTCACCAATTTATGAATCTTTTTAATACAGATTGAAATCACGAAACGCGTGTATTATGTGTTGGAGTTGTCAGTCAAACGACAATATTTTTGCTTTGATATTTATTTATTGGTTCTTGCTATGAACAAATTGCTTTTGCTTGTGTATGTTTAGTTGGGATATAAAAGAATGACTGTCTCCTTGTGGAGGAGTTCAATTTTTTACCGCAGAAGTTAAGGAATTTGACTTAACAAGAAGTCCCTCTAGATTTGTCCATGGTTACCCAATTTGTAGTGGGTAAATAAATCGCGTTCAATTAATTACTATATATTTATAATGTTGATTTCATGTGGGGACTTAATTTGCAACAAGTTTCAACATGTCTTGGGACCGGACTTAACTAGCAAACTTTTACTATTTGTACGGACTATCTCGTTGGATGTCGTTTTGCCAAACCGAAAAAGGCCAAATTCATGAAGTGCCTTAAATTGTTACATAATTTTGTTAGCACTTGGTCGTAGCCGGATCAAGTTTCCAACAAATATTTAAGCAAGCCATATTTCATATATTTATTAAAAAAAAAAAGATATTTTCTTGCTCACTGAATAAGTGCTCGGAGAGGAGCTTTCAAATCGTTGAAATCTTCAACCTTCCTTGAATATTTAGGACAGGATAGGATAGATAAAATATATATACATATAGAAATAGAAGTAAAACCCTAGAGAGGGAAAAGAAAGGACTTAAGAGCAAGAAGAACTCAAGAGGAGAATGAAAAACACTAAATAATCTAATACATAACTATAAAATTATATTTAAATAATCTCCAGAGATAGATATAAACTTAATCTAAAAATTGAATACTTAAAAATAAATTGTAATAGATAAGTATGTAATTTAAATTTAGAATATAGTTTTACTATATAAATTTCAAGTGTTCGTTTCCAAATAGGATTAGTTTATAATCTTACTAGAAATAAGAGTTCTTTGCCGCCTTGCGCTTGGCTATAAATAAGCTTTTGAGGCTCGAGCTTGCCCACCAAAGGCCTATATTGGCCTTTCTCTTTTTTTAGCTTGAAATTTGATGTTATTTTGCATTAGGGGGAAAAGGGTGCTAGTTCTGAGACTCAAGAAGGTGCTTGGATGATTCAATTTACCATGACAAGTGATGACCAACATCCAAATTTTTGAGTCTTAGAATTAGCACTTTTTTCTTCTTAATCGATTCTTCTTGCAAATTGGTTCGCTACGGGATGAGAAGTACCTATTAGCAAATACAAGAGACAAGGTAATTGATTTATACTCTCTTTAGAGTATTTTTGACTCGTAGTTATGTACACTTTGCCTATTCTCAACCAAATTGTTGCAGGTTAACTTTTGTTTTCAGCTTTTGTCCTACTTTGCTAAGAGATCATGATTGTCCTTCTTAAGGACCGAAAACCAGTTTCCACTTAACCATCCTCACCATCACAACCCTACTCACCCGAGTCGGATTGTCTTGGAATACTCACTTTCGCCGGTGTACCGTAAGCAATTCTTTTTCCAACCTAGTTTTTCATACTAGCCTGTCAGTGACATTAGAACACATTGAGTATTTCACGTTGTGTCTGCAAAAGTTGTTTGCTTGTTTTTTTGGCCGAGTTTTTGCAAGAATCGGTTGGTGTGAAGTGCGAACTAAGTGGCGGAAACATTCTTTGCTTTTCGTTGACGACAATTTTGACTGTATACCACCATGTTTCATGGTACGATTCCAAAGTTTCAACCAAACAAAATAATTACTCTCTCATTCCTGTTACATCCCGTGCATCATTACTGATTGATGTGAACCTTGAAGGGGGGTAGACAAAGTTTTTTAGTTATGTTTTCCCCTCACTTGATCTACCGCAACAGAGCTTTTAACAATTCTTGTACTGGCAGATGACTTGAAGCAACGTTTGCACAAACTCTATCAGTCGTTTTGCGATTGAAACCATCAGAACTTGCTTTAAAATTAAAAGTACAGAGAGAGAGGCATAATTGGTCAAAAGCTTGTCCTCTCTTATGTCAATGAACTCCTAGTTTTGTAGACAACAAAAGCCAACAGCAGAGGGATTGTGAAGCTATATACTGGACAGTGGAGGATAGGATTCATATCATAAGCTTTCACAAGTGCCCTGCAATTCTGTAACAAAAATAACAAAGCGAAAAGTTAGATAAAGAGGAAAAAAAGGTGAAACCAATCATAAATTTTTTTTTTAAAAAAAAGGGCAAATCATGCTAGCACACTTTGCTTCCTCCACTACAACCAACATTGTCATGAGTGCAAAATGCTACCACATTCTGTAACTTTGTTGTATTAAAAAATCTATTGGCAATAAACATTTTGCCGAGTGCAATTGAAAGATTCACAGCCATGTCAATTTTAACAGAAAATTGACCAGAGGGTGAAACTAAGAGGCTTAACATCATGTGTAGCATTCGTCCTACTGAAACTTCTGAGAAAATGATAAGTAGTAATAAATAAAAAATTAAATTAAATTAAATTTAAAAATTCTATTTTATATAGTACTCTTATTGATTCTTGCACAAGATGATACACCAAAGATATAACTCAAAGGAAAAAAAAAAAAAAAGGTGGTGAAATCTTACCATAAAGTGCTTCCAACAGATTGCCAAGCAAACAACCAAAAGAACTTTCCGAATCCACCGCATTCCAATACAAGAATTTGATATTTCCTCGAGCCTTTTATCATCTTCTTTCTTTCCTGTAACTGACAGAAAATGTTCCCGATAGACCCTTTTTTCAGCAGCTAGAAAGCCAGCGACCAATATAGAAGGCATTACCACATAGAAAAGATGGGGAATAACAACCACCATTACATCTGGAAATCCAAGATATTCATGTTTTTCACTTTCATTAGAAGATCTAACAGCCCAGCCCATATAAGTCATGTATCCCGTATCCTTGCCATCGATGAAAACTTTTCCAATAAACCATGGGAATGATAAGAGGTAAAATAAGTATCCCAACATACCAAACCATACTATGGGAACCTTGCAAAGTTCCTGCAGAACCCATCCTACACAATTTTTTAGGCTCTTATGAGCAACAAAATCCTTATAAGTGAACTGCTTATTTGAGAAAATCAACAAAGCTTTCGGAATAATAAGAAGGGAGAGAACAAAATATAGAGCAGACCACAATATGGGGTAATATAGGGCTGCCCATTGACAACCCATGACTTTAAACTCCGTCCACGTCCAT
Organism: Artocarpus heterophyllus; assembly: GCA_025403435.1. Lineage (NCBI taxonomy): Eukaryota > Viridiplantae > Streptophyta > Magnoliopsida > Rosales > Moraceae > Artocarpus > Artocarpus heterophyllus. The sequence continues at coordinate 16,701,773 of CM046338.1, read as the reverse complement.
GAGACCTTCGCATTAAGACCGTTGATAGAAAACGGCCTTAGATCAGTTAGAGTTGACCTTCCCATGAAATCAATTGCTTCTATCTGTAGCCAATATCTATCAGAAGCTGGGTCCTCAAAGGCTCCATAGTTCCATGGAGCAACATAAAGATTCCCCCTCGAGTTGTTTTCTTCGATCTTGCCCATTGGGGCCTCAACAACCAGATCAAGATTTCCAGGTCTCGAATCATAGATCCTAGCAATAACTGAGACTATAGGAGAAACAGAAAATACCAGAGCTCTAATTGTCTCATAAGAGTAAGGAATCATAACTTGGCATTCATATTTGTTATGCGACGAGGATGTTGACATGAAGCGTGAATCCAAAGGAAATGTGGGCAAGATAATAGTTTTCTTGCCTCCCAACCTGAAATCAATATCTACATAAGAAACATGACCTCTATCAATGGCCAAAATTCGCATGGCTCTACTCTTCCTCCAATCACCCATCTCCCACTCCCAAAATTCTTTTATCGGTGCAGTTCCAATTGAACAATTTACAATATCATTATAAGACACTTCGTGTGGATTAAACTGGAAAAACTTCTGTAAGGATGGAAAACGATGACCATCCAATTGGTGATGACGCTTCAAATTTTTACCGAACCCTGTATGGAGATGTCCACATAGATAAGCTGATAAGGAATGATTGAGGAATACATCTTTTAGGCTCTTCCCAGAATATGATGCTGCCGAGAATGAAAGAGGAAAATGCCCAAAGGAAATCTTGGTAATGGGTTTTGTTGAATGAGAATCCCATTGAGAAAGCTCCATGTCTAGTTCATCTAATAGTTGATCTGTTGGATGTCCGAAAAGATTAGTCGGACCTCGTAAACCAACAGACATTGTACTGTCAACTCCAACGAAGAGATGTTTGTGCTCAGCGGTCTGGAAGATGGACAGAAAACATGTAAAGTTAAAAAAAGAACTAAAAATAAATATAACATATATCATAAGCAATTGCACTGTTATATGACATTTTTGTAAACGCATCTACTTCTATAGATAGCTTAGACAACATGAGGTAGAACATTTATAGTTCCAAGTGATCTTTCTCCAAAGTGAAAAGGATGTGGTCCAACACACTGCCTTGTGGTCAGTTAGAAACGAAATTATTGTTGATCTCAAAATTAAAGCCAAATACTTTGTAAATAGTTGAACATCGTACTAAATAGTGTTCAATTCAGACATTGTACCACAGAGTCAGCTCCTGAGATTCCCTAAAATCCCAAGCTAATTCTTATGGTACATTTTAGAACCAATATGCCATGCATATGTGCAAACAAAACTTTGGCAATTATAGATATTTCCCACACATCTTCTCAACCTCTCCCTAAAAGCAAAAAAACTCAATATGCTCAACATTGGCAATTACAAATAAACCAGCTCTGGTCAGATAACTCACCCGAAGAGTGACACTGTTGATATTTGTGCTTCTGCCCAACTGTCCATTGATGCTATACTTTGAAAAGTAATCCAAAGGACCACCACACACTGGTACGCCAAAGTTATCATGATTCCCTCTGAGGTCGAAAAAGATGCTTTTGTCAAGTCCGCTCCTTTTAACAACATCTTGCATTACATTATGGTATTCCAGCCACTCCTCTTCATTTAGCTTCATTGTCAACAAATCCATGCTCTTCCCATCTAAGAACAACATTGAAGTTATACAATGCTGGATAAAAACGTCATAATTCAGTTCCATTTTAAACTTAATGTGTGCACATGGCTTTAAGTTAAACAAAGCGGGATAATTAACTTATTGCAAACGGTAAAGTATATTGATATAAAACAAAAAGGGCTTAGGTTGTTACTCAAGGAGTTAGTAGTTTCTCTTCCAGAATTACAGAACGCAATTCAAAATAAATGCTTGGATGAACAATTAAAGGCTCTCACATCTGCTTTTGCAAATAAAGCACTCAACTATTTGTTCAGTTCACAAGTGTATAAAAAGGAATAAATACTCAAAGAGAGAGAGAGAGTACAAACTTGCAATAGTTTCATGCCTGCCTTGATAAATTAAGAAGTCAACAAAATTGAACGGTCAAAATAACAAGACATATAATTTAAGCTTCACTAGTTCACAAAACGAAGCACTAATAATCCCAAACATGAAGCATCTATGATATTAAAGAAACCCAATTGGCCATTATTTAAAATAATGTCATATAATCACTAGTTCGCTCACAAAATCGAATAAATTATCCCCAACAAAGGAAAAGGAAAAAAGGGAAAGTTAGAGAGAAAGACCTGTGAGATCACCGGTGATGAGAACAAGAGAAGGGTTGATCATGGAAAGAGCAGGGCCCACAAATTCCTTGAATTGGAGAGCTCTTTCTGGGTGGTGAACGCTGAAATGGAGATCGGAGAGCTGAACCACCCACACCACCGAATCTGGGCCTCCTTTGACATCTATGACTCTCCTGTTGTTGGGTTTCGATTCTTCTTCTCCTCGTACTCGCTGAGCGGCTGTTGTTCCATTTGCGTTTGCATGGGAAAACGAAAAAAGGACTATCATCAGAGTCATAGTTTCCAATTTCCCCATCTCTGAAACTGCCCTTCTTTTCTAATGGACTGCTCTGCTTTTTTACATGGGGGAGAAACGATTATTTACAATTTTTGCTTGGAAGTTGGAACTCGGTCGTTGTTTCTGGTTTTTATTTTGGGTAATTGACAAACATGGTCTTTCAACTATTTACCGTCCGTTTGATTGAGTGGTTCCTACCATAAATTTAATTATAAACAATATAAAATTTTTATATATTATAATAATAATGAAAAAACTACTATAATATAAAATTATCAAATGCTACAATAAAAGTAGTTTAGAGTTGATAGTTTGGTCTACATTTTTTTAATTGTAGCAAAACAACTCTTAAATTATTTAGAGTTTGTTCGTTTTGAGGATTTAAAATGATGTGGTTTAAAAATTCATAGTTTAAACTATAGGTATTAAATGGTAATTTTAAACTGGTGTTTAGAATGTAAAGGTTTTAAACGATATTAATAGTTTAAATGAGAATTGGTGTTTAAGAAAACAATTATTTATAAAAGAAAACGAAAATAAAAATGATTTTACTATAGAAAATGGTTCAAAATTGCCTGAACTTGAATGAGAGGAGATAAAATTTAGATTTTAGGTATTTTGATCGGTTTAAAACCATCTCTATAATCTAAAACGCCTCAATTATTACTCCATCAAATATCAGTCTGAGCCATCTCCATAGTTAAAAACGTCTTTTTGGTTTAAAATATACGCCTCAAATAGCACATTAAACATTTACATGTTTTTTAAAGCAATAATTATAAAAGCACTCTTAACACTATTCCTTAAAATTTTTATTTTTTTAAAAAAAACTATCTTGAAAATACTATCAAATGAACCCTAAACATTTTGGTCATATTCTATTATTTTTTTAACAGAAGACCTCAACTGCAATTCAGGTAGCCAGATTCTGAAGAATATTTAAGCAAAATGATAATATTATAATTTAATTAAAAACAACATGCTAAGATTAAAAAAAAAGGAAAATTAAAAAACCAGGGGAAAACAATTTTTTTGTTGGAGTGAGAATTAAGGGCTTTTTGTCTTGTTCTTGAAATGAAAAGAAATGTCGTAAGTACATACGAACTTCCGTGAGAAAATTAATAGGAGTAGACGAAAAGGTTTTAATAAAAGTTTTTATAATTGCAAATATTTGAAGAGCTTGGGGGTTATTTCCTTGAAAACTAAATGAATAAAGACCAATTTGTCATATATTAAATAGTTTAAGGTTTATTTGGTAAATAAATTTGAATTAATGATTTGATTTGAGTTGTATGATTTAAAGTAGGATTTGAATTGTTATTCGAATTGATATTTAGATATGCATTTAAGTTTTAATCTAAGTATAGAATAAAATTGAAATTTGTGTTTGTACAGGTAATGAAAATACTTTTTGATTTATTAACAAATCTAATAAAATCTTAATGTTAATGATCTTAAAAAATATGTAATATAGATCTTAATTTATTCATCTATTCATTAGGAACACAATAAAAAAGAAATATCTCAATTGGATATCAATTGAAAAAGTTATTATTTTTTTCCTCAAGTATAGGAGAGAGAATTTTAACTTTTACTATATTAAAGATATTTGATATCAAGAGTTTAGAGGAAGTCAAAACTCTTAAAACTTGGATTCTTGATAATCATTTTATTTAGATTTTGGAGGAAACAAACACGTATCTAAAAGATTCTTAATACTCAAATTCAAATTTGAGTCCATTGGGTCCAAAGAATACCTAAAACAAACATGCCCTTAAAGATCAACTATTACTCCTCTAATAGAAGACCTCACCTGCCATTCAAGTAACCTTATTTTGAGAAGTATTTTAGCAAAATCATAATATTATATATTAATTAAAAAAACTTGCTCAAAGGGAAAAAAGGAAGATTACAATCCAAGGGGAAATTTTTTTTGTTGGAGTAAGAATTAAGGGCATTTGTCTCTTTTCATTGAAAATGAAAAGAAATGCCATACTCACATGCAAAATTCTGTGAGAAAATTAATAGGAGTGGACGGAAAGGTTATAATAATTGCCAGTAATTGAAGAGCTTGGAGGATTGTTTCTTAAAAAATTAAAATAATAAGGACCAAACTGTCACATATTAAATAGTTTAAAGATTATCTATGCTCATTACCTTTTTCTTTTTTAAAAAAATCTATGATGCGTAAACTTTTTTATTAGGAAATTATTCAATGGGAACCAAAAAAAATACCCAACGGTGGGTATCAATCATTTGGCCATTAGATTTATGAAAAAAAAAAATTTAAATAGATCTAACGATTTCAAAATATATCCTACCGGTGGGGTTCCTTTTAGAAAAATCCCTTTCTGTTTTTAAAGGAAATCAACTTTTTCATTGTTGTTGTTATTATTGTTATTTAGGTTTGGTATCATTTTTATCCCAAAGGGTTTAGTAATTTGCTAGTCAAAAAGGGATTATTGGTGTCATTCTACTTCCATATTTATCAACTAAAGAAGAAATAATGGGTTTACCAATGAAATGGAAAGAGCTTGGCTTATTATGCTCTAAAGTTAAGTCCAGTTTCATACAAACCGCTATAGATTTTACCTCCATAATGCATTTAAATGTGTCAAGATATCAAAAAAGGTTGGGCCTAACATGTTGGCATGAGCATGGCATGCCAAAAAGTAGGCACGGCACAACATGAACGTCACGAGACGATTATTAAATGGGCCTATTCTAGCATGTTTAGAAAATGAGTTGAGCTTGACGCGACATTTAGACATGAAGTACGTTTAGGGCACGTCACGCTAAAGGCACGACAAAGGAAATAACATGAGCACAATAAGCAACACAAGAATGGCATGACACTATTGCTCTTTGAAAATGTTCTTTTTAAAATTTTCTTGACAAGATTTTATCTTATTTGTATTTTTCTATGTTTTAGCTCGTTACAATAATTATTTTATTGTGCTCAATACTTATTTTATTGTCTACTAATAAATTTTCATTGGGCATAATAAAGGAACGATTAAAGCACGAGCATGTTAAAAGGCACGGCATGAATATAAATATGCCATGAGTCGAACTTAACAACATAAATTATAAAGAGGCACGGCTTAGCACGACATAATAAATAAATAGGCTGGGTTATGCATGACATAAGACACGTTTAGCCCTAATTTAAAAGGGCCGAGCTGGGCCGTTTGACACACACAATCCCGCCCATGCAGGCTAAAAGGAGAAAGCAAATTGGAGGGGCTCGTATAAAAAAAGGATCTGGACATGAGGAAGAGAGGCCGAGCTTGGTTCAAAAGCCAGCGAGCCTAGGGTAGGCGGTAAACTGACCTGGATTTTTTATGAAGGGATATTAAACCAAAAAAAAAAAAAAACTATGCGAGCTAAACCAAAGTTTCATCTAGACCAATAAACTAGGCCTAACCCAACCCCGAGTCTTGGGCCGAATCAAGTTGATGCTTAGGCCAAGTATGTAGGCCTTTGGTTTGGGCAAACATTAAAGCCTTTAAGTCCATTGGCCAAATAAGGAAAGACAATTTTATTAGGGGATTTTAAGATTCAAACCTAAGGATCTATCAAAAGGAGAATAAGGAAAGACAATCTTATTAGTTACAGCAACCTATTGGTCATCTATAGCGGGTATATTTTACTTATATGAATTGTAGCTTTGACCTAAAAATGTTATTATTAAACGGGTCTGCATACCGTCTATCACACTAGTTTACAACCTTAATAAAATAAAATAGTTACAAATGTAAGCTATTTTTTTATTTTCCCACGACCTTCCTCATGGACCATGGTGGCGCAAACCCAATGATCTTGAGTGCAATTCCTCGACTGAAAATTTGAACCCAATGATCTCCTCCCTGCACAAAGTCCTCCATTATTCTCTATGATCTCCTTTTTTAAAAAAGTTATTTTTCAAATTTCAAAATTTTCACATTTTTAATGAAAATTAAGTATCGAGGTCATTTTGAACAAAATTTTTGTAACATAAATTTGTTTTCTTCTTATAAGAAATAAAATATTGGTTCTAACATTTTCATAAAAATAGAGATTTTTTTTCTCCTGAGAAAAAGTATATTCTTTTAAATATTGCAATATAACTTATTAAAATTTTCACAAATTACTTTTTTTTAAAAGTACCCACAATTACTTTTAAACCATTAATATCATGTTTTCTTTTATTTTAATCATTCTATTATAGAACGCATAAGATAATAAAAAAGATATATATTTGTTTCATATGGTATTGGTATGTAGCAACTTTTAGGGTGAATGAGAATTTGCAAAATTTCTATATTTGGTACAACAATCATGAGCTTTGGATTCTAGAAATTCATTCCAATAAAATTAACTATATCTTATTTTGAGGTAATCTGAACAACCTAACAAAATGATATTCAAATTTCTAATAAAACCGTCTCAAGGCTATGGGAATCCCACCTTCCTTTCCATGACGACGACGACTATGACGATTATCATAATAAATTAACGACGACCACTATGACAACAACAATAATAATAACTTAATATTAATATTAAATGATAATAATTTGTTAACAATTGTAGAAGTGGAAATCCATGGTTAAACCAGAAAACGAATATAGTTAGTAGAATGAAATCATAAACATGAAAATTAGGGCCTTTGATCACTATTAGAATCTTCATCACTATTAATTAGTCAGATTATGATGAAAAACATTGACAAACAACCAAGGAACAAAATAAGTGCAGAAAATAAATAAAGAAACCAAAGTTTATAGTGGTTTGCTCTTGAATAAACTATGTCCACTATTGAAATGTTTGCTATGTAGGATCACAATTTACAAGGTAAGTTGAGTACAATATTTCTTGAGTGATTTTTGTAGAGTAAAGGCAAGTAAAACGACATAAGATTCCTTCTAGGAGATACGCTTTGTAACACCCCTATATGGGGGTTAACAGTTTTGAATAAATAAAAATAATTTTAAATTTCATATTATTTAAATCAATTAAACAATGCCCATGGGTCTTTAAACAACAAGAAAAATAAAAATAAACGTTTTAAATACAAACCACAGTTTTTAGTGTAGCACCAAATATATATATTACAGTCACCATCACCATAGTACAATTTCCAAATAACTTAACACAGCCATCATAAAAAAAAAAAAATACAACTCTTACATGTTGTAGATAAGTTACAAATAAACAAGGTCTTCTAACACGAATACAGCAGGGTTGTTTTCGCCTATTCCTCTTCAGATATGTTGCACTGAGTTCCACCTGAGAGATGAAGATATGATAGGGATGAGCATCGACATGCCCAGTAAGAAAATCATGACTCACCTTATGGTTTATCCATTACCACATTAAAACTGCATGGTTAGTATGTTACATCATATTCCAGATTATGAGGTTTATTATGATCACATCTTGTGAATACCATAGTTAATCATTACCAAGTTTCATAATTACACATTTATACAAATATTACAAATCATTATTGTTCCTAGGTATCCATGTTAAATAGAGTATCACTCAACTCATCGAAACCCAAATGGGCGCGCTTGATCACCCTGTAAACATTCCAAGGGTGTTCCGGTGAGGGGACATCAAGCCCCGAGTCCTCATCAAATCGATTCTTGTACAGTGCATTCTGGGACTTTCAACCCAAGGAAGCATCATCACCTTCCCCCTATTTTACCTTTTAGAGTATTCATGTCCAAGGACGTAACCGCCGCCCTTTTTACATCTTACTATTCCTTTGTATTCAATTTTTTTTATTTATAGAATCAATTTCCTAACCATGCTTCTCAATTTATAACATATGTCAAATCATTATATTCATCGCTATACAATATACATATTTTACAACATAAAACAACCAAATTTAATTTATCAAAAACCTCACAAAAGATGAGTAATAGAATCCCTACCTTCAAAGCTTAATAACAAACTTTTAATCTCGGAATTAATTAACGTTAGTTCCATACATCCTTGACCCTAAGGCATGTATAAGGACAATTAAAACTAAAGCACAACGTATAATCACATTCATAAGTGAATTATGTGAAACCCGTCCACTAGTGCCATTAAAGTATTTTTATGCAATTGTTCTTTAAATACAAAGTAAACAATTTTTATCTTAAACACAATATAAAATACATACAAGTAATTTATATATTTTAGTCTCTAATAAGAATTCATAAATCATTTAGGATAGTATTGGAAAGGTTGTAAGACATTAAGAGACTAGAAGGTGAGCAAAGTTGGCTTTTTGGTTCAAGTTAACAGCTGGTATACCATGACAACTTGGTGGTATACTTTTGCAAAAAGGCGGGTTCACTATCTACAATCAACACACGGGTTAACAGGTGGTTTACTTAAGGTAGATGGGTGGTTTATTTCCGCTGGCAGGTTTACTAGTTTCTAATCTGAAAATTAAAAAATTCATAGAAATTAAAATTCAACTCCGATTTAGGCTCATGATAGCTCGTTGGAAAGCTTAGGATGTCTACTTTTTAAATATGCAAACCAATTTACAAAATTCATTTTCATTTAACTCCATAATTTTAAGAAATAGCTACTGCCCATAGAGGTATTATAAAGTTTATGGGATGTCAAATTTTTCTTTAACCTAAAGCATATTATCCTTGTTTAAAATCTCAAAACCATTCCAAAATATGCAACATGCATTATATAATCACAATAAACATATTCTCATGAGTTTTACACTAAAATCATTATCAAATTATATCTCTAGCCTTTCTTGTAAATAATGATGAAAACATGCTTAAGTTTGCTCTTTAAGCTCAAAACATTAGAACATCAATCTTAAAGTTATGGAAACCAGTTTTAAACATTCCTAGCATGTTTCTAACATTGTTATCAAACCAAAATAAAAGTTGGTTGTGGGTTGTAACTTAAGACTCAAGTTTTTGTTCATAAATGCTCAAGGATGCATGTTAACATAACTAGAAATTTGCATGAATTTTGAACACAAAAATTATGCATTAAACATGGAGAAAACACATATTAAAAACTAGGTTTAGATTAAAGAAAACCTACCTCAAAATTCTTTTGAAAAGCACCAAAGTTCGGGTTAAAAATCAAGCTTGAATTAACTCTAAAACCGCCTCGACCATGGTTGGGAATTATAATTGTCTTGGCCACAAAGAGAGCTTTGTGCTCTATGTCTTTAGTTAGAATTTGAAGTGAGAAAGGGAAAGAATGAGAAACTAGAGAAGAAGGTGGTGATGGTTAAATAAAAAGATATCAAAATGCTTGAGAGGAATGGGAAGTTTATGGGGGAAAGTTGTAAAAAGAAACAAAAGAGCATTAAAAGAAAATATCATCATGTCTCCCATGGAGACTTTTAGCAAATAATGCCAACATAATTGAGGGGACAATTGGAGTGAATTATGGAAGAAGATGAGGAAATAATTAAATAGGTGGTTGAGAAAATATCTCCATGTCTTCTATTAATTGAGGGAAAATAATTCAATGTCCCCTTCGGAGACCTTTAGCAAAATGAGAAGAATGCTACATAATTGAGCATTAGTTTAGGGAGACAAGATTGGTAGAAGTGAGTATTGGTAAATTTTGAATGTTTCTTAAGAAGACTTGGTAAGAAAATACTAAAGTTTTTTTTTTTTTAATGATCATAGACAACTTAGTAATTTTAAATAGTCACATTTTATTCATTAAATTTTACAAAATCATGCCCGTTAAAAATACGGGTATTACACGCTTCCTCTATCTATAGAGGTTAGATGAGGTAATTACATGAGAGGTTACCACTCCTTCCCTCTCATCATAGGGTAGTTAAGCATAATAGTGGTGCAAAATAATAGGTGGTTACGACATACGCCCATGTTCTTCCTGTAACAATAGTCATTGAGATGTGTTTGCAAAAATCAAAGTGCTTTTTAGAAGTCCCGAGTTAATTGTAATCGTTATTATAGAATAATAAGTAAGCAAGGAGTAGTAAGTGACAAGTAGCAAGTGATGAGTAACAAGTAGCGATTCATCGAGTAGTAAATAAGGTCAATAAATGGTGAGTAGACTCAAAGCAAGTGAGGCTACAAGTACCAAGCCAACGATTAAAAAGATAACAAGTGACAAGCCAACAAATAGTAAGTGATGAGGAGTAAGAAGCAAGCAGTGAGTACGCTTTTGAGTTTGTAATGACAAATAAAGATTGACGGGTATCGAATAATGGCTATGACTTACCACTTTTTATGCATGGGAGGTCATCGAGTAGTGATTAATGAGTAACAACCAGTGAGTGGTGACTATGACGAGTCTAATGCCTTCCACTCTGGTGAGGTTATTGAGCGACGAGTAGGCAACAAGGCAACCTTCAAGCAATCTACTATGCAATCGTTGAACATATGTCTAGGCGATGATCGAGTAGATGACTAGGTGACCGTCAAGTAGTCGACTAGGTGACCATTGAGTGGACGACTAACTGATTAGTATGAGCATATGACTACTTCTAAGTGATGGGATTGCCAACCACTGTATAGTTATGAATAGTATACAAAGTTTGACCCAACAATAATAATATTATTATTAACAATAACGATAAAATATATTAGTATGAAATTAATAAATATTAAATAATAATAGTATAACATAAAATTATTTTTTATTTATTATTTTTTATTATTTAATATCATATTGATATATTATATAAATATATTTGGTATTGACACATTAATATACTATTATTATTTTTTTTTGGTGAATGATTATTATTATTATTATTAAACAATGACAATAGCATTATTATGATAAACTTAATACTATTATTTATTATTAATGTTATATTATATTATATTAATATTAAATAATTAGAATTTGATAATAATAATAATAATAAAAACAATAACAGAAATGTATATTTTAATATTAATATTAAATAATATAATTTATAATAATATTACTACTGTCAAGTGTTATTTTTAAAATTATTATTCATTGAATATATTTATGTTAATAATAAATGAAGATAATAATAATTCATTATTATATTACTATTTATGATAAAATGGAAGTAAGGGTTTATTACATAACTTTACATGTTATTTTTAATTATTTTTTAATTTATCTTTATTTTAAGAAAATATAAAAAATCATTTAAATTTAATAAACTTGTTTCAATTTTATTCCTTGTAAACTTTTTGTACAAAAAAGTTTACAAGATAAAATAAACATATCCTTGATTAGACTAAATTTATATTGAAAAAAAAATTTTTTGTGAAAACTTTTTTAAAAAATATTTAACATTTAAAAAGTCATAAAACTTAAGATCTTTTTCTTAAAATTTGATGTTTTGTTATAAGAGTTTTTATGTTTTTTAATTTTATGAGATATGTTTCATAACTGTTTAAAAGTCATTTTGTCGTTTTATCTAATTTTTTTATAAAAAAAAAAGTTAAAACAAATATTTTTATATTTAAAAAAAAAATTATAATTTTTAAAAATCAAAAAATAAAACAAAAAATAATTAAAACTAGCCGCTATAATAGTATAATTAACCATTGAACTAATTCTAAAAAAAAATTGAAGTAAAGACAGTAAAACTGACGTTGACGTTTTCTGATGGGCTCTGCACAGAGCCAGTGAGACGAACAGAGCCTCCTGTAATTTTTAATTTTTTCGGGGATTTGGCTCCATTGAATTTAAAGATAGCCCGTTTACTTCAAACTGCAGACTCCAAACTCCATTTTCATTCCGAATCGAGAACCGGAGGAAGATTATTACACCACACCCACTGGGAAAACTCAACGTACATGGACATGGCCATGGCCAAGCTCAAATCTTTTTGCTAATCAACACGACCTTACTTTCAATTCGAGGGTGAGAACAATCTTTTTTCTTTTTATTTGTTTTGACTTGATTTCTTCGTTGTTCAATTATTGTAGATATGCTGTTTTTGGGTAATGTTCTGTTCCCTTTTTTTTTAGTTGTTTATTGTTGGGAGTAAATGGTTTGTTCAGTATTTGTTTGGGATTGAGGAGAGTAGTGAATCACAATTTTGACTGGATTTTTCTGAAATTGAAAACAATAAAGGGATAAAGCCTGAAAGCAGAAAACAAATTGAATATGAACAGGTTTGTTTTCGGGCGATTTGAGGTCTGTAATAGTTTTTGACTACATGAAAGAGTTCAACAGGTATGATAGAATTCAATTAGTTTACAAGAAGAAGAAGAAGAAGATCTGTCAGTTTTGCATATTTTTGTTCATTTTAAAGTGGTTTTGACAAGACTAACATGTAGAAGCAGACACTAACTAGAAAGCTCCAAATCTTATGTGATGTTAAGCAACTGCATTATAGTTGCGCATAATTCACGCATCAATTAATGGCCTGGTTGTATTGGGTGACTGCACTATAGTTTCTCACAGTTCATGGGTTAATTCATGGCCTGGTTGTATGGGGTAAATTACTGTACAGAGAGATTTATACTATGATTATTAACTGTATTATAGTTATTCGGTTCACATATCAATTCATGGCCTCGTTGTGGGGTAAATCACTGTATCTTTCTTTATAGCTGGTCAAAATTCTACAAAAAAAAAATGATATAGGTAATTTGCAGTCACCTAATCTTTCTTCTCCACCATGCATCACGGCATGGTTATATGGGTCGGAGATTTTTCCGTCATAGAAATGAAAGGAGAATGATGAAAAAGACTATTAGTTAAGATATATGTTGATTGTTGCACCAAGACCTAGCAGTACTGTGCTGATAATGGTGTAGGGAAGTAGTGATGGAACTTGTTGGAAAAAAGATTTCTGTTAGCCGCTTAAATTTTTCTCCATATGCTCATTCAGCTCTGTTATGATTCTTAGGATCAAAGAAAATCAAGAACGAAAAGCTCCATTAAGGTCTTTTTTGGGAAGCCTAGTTGTGATTAATTGTTTTATCTTGTTATTTCATGACTTTCTTGTCGATCCATTGGAACATAGGTGATTTAACTTTCAAAGCGTTTGCATCTCATCAGTGTATGAAATGAAGAGAGTAAGCTTGATCATGCTATGAGAAATCAGTTGACCATTGGACTCTGAATTTGTGTACTTAATATTTTCTGTTTGTTCAGTTCATGGCATGTCAAATCGGAATGATTCCCCAGTCAGGTTTTACAATAATGGGGAGTGAAGCCTATGACAGGTCTTGTATCGCATTAGCAAGTTGCACTTTTTGTAGCCAGTGTAGTGAACCAAGTTTGAATGTACAAAATATAAGGATTATCTTAAAGCCTGCACGTTTTCCCCAAAGAAGGTACATTTTTGAACTTTTGGATTTATCCCTTTCGATGGAATTTGAATTTCTTCTGCCTTCTTATGAAATTTTATAAACTTATCCAAAGAAATTTGAACTCTCTCGTTCCTAGACTGGTGGACGATAATCCGTAGTTGAATGTTTGGACATTTTGTTCTGTTTGAGAGTTACAACATTGATTTCATTGCATCTTAACAAGTTGTACTTTCAAATAATAGTTTGATACTATAATCTGCTGCTTATGCCAGTCAAATACTGAAGGCCCTTATAAATGTTCCATCGACTTATAATTGTTAGTGGAATCATGATACAGCTTTTCGACAACAAAACATAGATGGAAACTAGCCTTTGCCTTAGACACAGGTGGACTTCCCGGAAACGGTGAGCAAGAAAGCGTCAATGATGATGGGTCCAATCTTGGTCGCACTCGGTTGGGTAGGATAGTGAGTGCAGGTGGCAGAGAGCTATTGAAGAAGCTGAATTCGGCTAGAAAGAACTTCCCCATGAAGATATTTCTGGTTCTTTTGGGTTTCTACACAGCAAATGCATTGGCTACAATCCTTGGGCAGACCGGTGATTGGGATGTTCTAGTTGCAGGAATCGTCGTGGCTGCCATCGAGGGCATTGGCATGCTCATGTATAGAAATCCATCTTCTCGTTCTACAGGGAGATTACAATCTTTTGTAGTGATGATGAACTACTGGAAAGCTGGTATCTGTTTAGGCCTTTTTGTGGATGCTTTCAAATTAGGTAGTTAGTTAGTGTTTTCTGCACTGTGATCATGGCTATTTTACACCTGTTGTCGCTGTTTGCTCTTAGGGTGTTGAAGGTGGAAATTCTCCAACGATTTTGGAAATAAGAATTTCAATTATTTCAATTGTCAACAGGAAGAAAGCAAAAGACAACTGTAGTTTGATTCATAAATGGTGGTTGGTGCTGCTAAGCCCGTAAGTTAAGCTAACGGTAATTATGGTAATTATTTAAAAAATTTTAAAAATTATGGAAATTATATTTAATTTTTGAAAAGACACCTCATACCTTCTCTTTATTTCAAATTTTTTAAATACATAATAAGAAAATTTTATTAGGAAATGGTGTACTTATTAATTGGAGATACTATTGTTTATGGTGCAAAAGTTCTTGTAAAAATGTGAAATGTCCAACCTTTGACTGAGGTTTGAACTATTGATTTGTATAATTGGATGTACCCAAAACCTAAAAATCGATCACTTTTTTTGTGGTTGACTTCTTTTTTTTATGAATTTGTGTCAACTTCTTTTGAGTTTTTTTATAGGTAAATACAAGCTCCTTATTCAGTATTAACTATATCAGAGTTTACAAAAGAGCCAATGAACAATGGCAAACAAACCAATCGAAATGGAATCGAAAGAACAAGAACAAGCATAATTGGCTAATCCATTGGCTAGCATATTCTTGAAACCACCGAGTGTGACAAATCGGGCTCCCTCGTGAATAGCCATGCATTCAGGAATAAATGGAGAGAATTTGCCTTCCATCCGAATTGTTGTTGAACACAACACCATACAATCCCGATTACAAATATCAACTCTTATAAGCTCCAAATGATCCTCAATTGTTGCATCAACTTTAACCACTCCTCTTCTAGGTACCCACGTTGCCGACGGCCGGTTTCTTGGAACCAGAGATTTCGGGCTATCAACCGTGGAGCACAGCTAATAATCTTCCAGCAACCTACCAACCCGTTCCAAAGTTTCACCGATGCTCTCGATCTGCCACTCATGTACCAACTCTTCCATACTCGACAGCTCATGGACACTGCCAAAAAATATGGTTAAAATCTTCCACTGCTTCTTTACAATCTTAATGCCACGATGAGCCAATTGACAACGCGTTGGGTCAGCATCAATACAAGCTCGCCGTGCACGAATCTTGATTTTGTTAGGAATATGAGCATTCCACAGCCGAGCCCACGACTTTGCGTCACCTCTCAAACTTGAAGAACTAGCATACATCATTTGATTCATCTCTATATGGTACCTCAACTTCACGGAATATTCTCCTTTTTTCTCAAAATGCCACACTACCCGAATACACCATTCTCTCCACCAATGAGAATACTAGCAATAAGATCATAATCAACAGCCCAAAAGGATTCTCAGATCCTCCCAAAATTCCAGCCCCAAGTGTCCAAAAGGTCATGCACCAACAAATCTTCTTTCCCCACCCTAGGCATTGTTTGGTTTGAATCCCAACAGCCTCGACAACCATAGATCTTTGAACCTAAATGTTACTTCCATCTCCCACCTGCCAATGGACTCCAAGCTTCATGGTCTCTCGGCCCCACAGGATACTTTGCCAAATGTAGGAAGGATTGTATCCTAGATCTGCATCCATAAAATCTTTAAGTGGGAAGTATTTGGCCATAAGAACTCGAACCATAAGAGATTAGGATTCATCAAAATCACCATCCTTGCTTAGCTAAAAATGCTCTATTGAGAGCTTCCATATCCCTAGATCCCACACCTCCTTGAGCTCTTACCATGCATAACCTCTCCCACTTCATCCAATAAATTTTCCGATCCTTGCGGCCTCCACCCCACCAAAACCGGGCAATCATCACATGAAGTTCATCACACATAATGGAAAGAAATTTAAAAATGCTCATCACATATATGGAGGAAGCTTAGGCACGACCTTGATAAGAATCTCCTTCCTATCAATAAGAAAATAATTTACTCTTCCACATTTGCAGTTTCTTCCACACTCCATCCTTCTCTTATCCCTCCCCACAAAGCTTGGAAGCCGCAAACAAACATCATGGGATTCATCATTAGGAAGTCCAAGTAAAGATAGGAGAATACCTTGACGAGCCGCATCTAGATTAGGACTAAAGGTGGCTACCAACTTTTGAAGGTTAAAAGTTTACCCTCATGGCCTTTCATACTTGTTGAGCACATCCACTACCGCCGCACATCTCTCCTCACCTACTCGACTAAAAATACTGCTGTCGTCCCCCCTAAAAAGGAGACGGTTAATCCTCGGCGCTCCTTGAGCATGCGAGATCCCCCTAAGTTTACTGTCCCCCTCTCACTCCTCAACAACTATGAAAAACCTTCTACGCAAAGCAAAAATTGATAAGGAGATAACGAACACCATATGGGTGTTAAATTACCATATGGGACTCCACTAATAAGGAAGGAGAACCTCATTGTCGAGACACAATCCATCAACCTTCTGGTCCATACCTTCGAAAAACCAGCCTCTGCATGATCTTTTCTAAGAAACACCGTTCTACCTTGTCGTAGGCCTTACTCATATCAAAGCTTTAGCGCCCTTATACCATTACGATCTCCTGTCTTCCATTGAATAATAATATGCATGGTCTCAAAAGTGATGATAATATTATATGGGATCAATCGACACAGGATAAAAGCACTCTGTTCATTAGATATGATCTGAAGGAGATATGATTTAGGCCTATTAGCTAATGCCTTAATAATGATCTTGTAAACTACATTATATAAGCTAATCAGCAAAACATCCGACACTTTTCTCGGAGACTTGATCTTCGGGATAAGAACCACATGAGTAGCACTTCAAATCACTCACCGACATGCCTCCATTTAAGACAATGCGACAAACCCGTGTAATATCTTTGCTATTAAGATTCCAATTCTGCCGATAGAAACCCGCATGAGCCCTGTCTGTTCCTGGGGATTTCCACGCCCACATAGCGAATAAAGCATTCTTCACCTCTTCACTAGAGAAAGGAGCGTCAATGGCATCTCTAACATTCACCAAAACTCTACACTGCACCCCGGCTAACACTTCATTCAGTTGGCCATCACCCGGAGCTGAGGTAGAGAAAATGTCCTGAAAAAATTTGCCATATGATAACATCCTCTTCAATAATATTCCTAATTAGAGCTAGGTTTATAGTTTTTTAGAGCAACCTCTCTGATTACTTCTTTGTCTATAAATTTTGTTAATTCTCTAATGGATTACCTTTTTATGAACAATCATAAACGAGAATTTAGGTAACATTTGATATCGTATATCAAACAAAGAGATCTTTAATCTCATCGATTGGCAATCATAAGACATAACAAATAGATGTAAATCTATTAATCATCTCAAGATTAAGATATGATCTATAAAATGGTTAATAATGATATAGTACTAATTTTTTGTTGTGAAATTACACAAGAAATTAAATTTTATCTTAATCCAAGTTTAATGTATTATAAACACACTAATGTCTCTATATCATCTCATTATTATAATCCGGATAAGAATATTTGACCAAATTAGAAACAAACAACATTACAATCTTAAGTAAAATAAAGTATCCAGCTTTATCTATCGATTATAAACTAAAGTTTATATTAAGTACACATAATCATACCCTCTGTATAATGAATACTTTATATACATAATTATACACTTTTATAAGTTTTAAAACCTTTATGATATTTACATACTTATATATATACATCATGGAGAACATCAAGGAATATTTTTTATTAATAATACAATACTTAATTTTTCTAATGTCCAATTAGGATAAAATAATATGCTTTAAAAACACTAATCCTAACACAAATGAGCAGCCTACTTGGGCCTGCTTGCTGCACGGAGGCGTACTCACTGACCAAAAACAGCGCCTACAAATTGTTGCTGTAGTACTGGCAATCAATCATGGTCACACCATGAAGCATGAATGGATCGAATCCACATCTTCCTGTTTCCTTCATGGTACGCTGGATCTTCAAGTCGTCGGTTGTCCGAATTTAGTTATTACAATATTAAATAAAATAATTTACAAATTATTCCTATTTAAATGAATATAGGCTGTGACACCCAAGAATTGTTAGTGTATCAAGTATGCAATAATTAAAGATTATGTTAAATCAATTATGCATAAATTTTGTGAGCCAAATTTTATGCTCAAAAATTTGTGAAGAATTTAAGGGGTAATTTTAGTATCACGAGGATTATTATTTAAATCCGATCTTTACAAAAAATTCCATAAAGAAGAAAATGAGATATTTAAGATAAAAAATCATACCATAAGTCTTAAACAAGAAAGGAATGAAATGAAAATAGGTTGGAAAGCTTAATTATTGCAAAATGTGCTGCAACAAATTTTTAAGACAAAAATACAGTATAAAAAATACGCATTATAGGAAATCATGCAGTATGACTGTTTGAAGAGATCAGTACTGCGGAGGACAGATGCAAAGATTAGGTATGTATACCACTACGAGAAGTCTTCCACTAGTAAAAGAAAAAGTTTTCACTATTCGATCTAGTGTTTTCAAAGTTTTGAAAAAGCCAACGTCTAAGAACTGTTTTATAAGAAGTATTCTACGAAAAACATTTTAAAATGTTTTATGAAAATGAAAATATTTCTTAATGAGTTTAAGAAGCATTTTGAATGGTTTAAAAGTCAAGTGTTGAGGTATGTATCAATTACTATTGCAATGGAAGTTGCAGCAGATTTAAAGTATGTTAAAAAAAATTCCAACATTTTCTTACTGAGTAATTAAGATTAATGTTCAAGGAAAGTATGTTTAAAGTTAAGAAATGATATTTAAAAAAGTTAAATGGCGTCTCGAAAAGGCAGGACGTTACAGATGATATCAGAGCTGTATCCTACCATCTTATCTTGCACTGTCCTATGTTTGCTTCACCATAGCTTAAGTAAGTAAGTTAAGTTAAGCAAGAAAAAATGTTAGTATTAAACGATTATGTATTTATCTCGGGTACATTTGACTTGATGTTTGCACTTTTGGATGAGCAATGAGAGGGCAAATGTTGAGGGATGTACGTTATTTTATATGTTAAAGTATCTTTGCAAGTCGACGATAGTTATTGTCCAATTGCAGTATCAAGTCAAAGATGATCAAACGTGGTCAATAATGGTCAACAGTTGACCCAATGGCTCAAAATCAAGAAGATGAGTTCACAACACATTATGATGTTATGCGCCCAATGGTGTTTTCCGTTTGAGCGAATCTCCCTTCATTAGAAGTTGATAAGTTTAACTGTATATAGGACGAGAAAAGCAAATCAAGATAACATAATAACAGAAGCCCAGAAGTGAATTCTAGTGTTTCATGGAGCAGGGTGCCTAAGAGCAACCAGAAATTAGGTTATTAACTATACGATGCGATTTTTTCAAGCTTAAGCATTCCATAGCTGAGCCGAGATATGCTAAAGAGCTCGTAATTTCCTGGATGGGAATCATGATCAAAACGATGATGTCAAATCTGTTAGCAAAATCCTTATAGATTAGAAGATGGAAGCTAGAGTTTTATACGTTGCGAGAAAATTATAGAAAAATGTAATTTTGGAACAGATATAGGACTAAAAAATCATAGTTTTTGTGGTCAGTTAGCCCTGATCTTTTGATAGTTATGATGTGATTTAAATGAATATGTGTCCTATTTTCAAGAACAGCATTCATCGGTAGAATGCTAAACCCTTAAATGAATGAAAACTGCGCTCAAACGTTGAAAGATTAGAGTTGCGCAGCGAAATTGTGGTGTTATAGTTGAAAGGAATGTGTCAATGATAATGAAAGCTTATGAAATTCCAAGTTGGAGACTTAGTTTTTTTTAAGAAAGTATCAATGCAAGAAACTGTGTTATGAACGTAAAGGATGATAGAAAATAAGAGCATACCTCTAGTCAAGGTTTTGTGATGAAAACACAAAGCATAGGTAGCAATAAGAAAGTAAAAAAATGATATGTAGACAAACTATGCATGAATGTTTTGATTATGGAGGACAATTTTTTAAGGAGGCTAGAATGTGACACTCGAGATTTTTTAGTGTATTAAGTATGCAATAATTAAGGATTATGTTAAGTAAATTATGTACAAATTTTGTGCGCCAAATTTTATGCTCAAAAATTTGTGAAAATTTTAAGGGGTAATATTGGTGTCACAAATATTATTGTTTAAATTCAATCTTTACGAAAAATTCCATAAAAGGACAAAATGATATTTTTAAAATTAAAAATCATGTCATAAGTCTTAAACAATGAAGGAATAAAATGAAAATAAGCTGAAAAGCTTAATTGTTGTAAAATGTATTGTAACAAATTTTTCAGACAACAATACAGTATAAGAAATGCACAGTATGGGAAATTATGTAGTATGATTGTTGAAGAGTTTGGTGCTGCGGAGGACAGATGGGAAGATCAAGCATGGATATTACTACAAAAAGTCTTTTGCGGGTAAAAGAAAAAGTTTTCACTATTTGAGAAAGTCAACGTTTAAGAAATGTTTTATAAGAAATATTATACAAAAAACATTTTAAATGGTTTTATGAAAATGAAAATATTTCTTAATGAGTTTAAGAAACTTTTCGAATTGTTTAAAAATCAAGTGTTGAGCTATGTCTCAACTACGATTGTAACAAAAATTATAACAGATTTAAAGTATATTTAAAAAAATTCCAACATTTTCTTACTAAGTAAGATTAATGTTCAAGGAAAGTATGTTTAAAGTTAAAAAATGATGTTTAAGAAAGTTAAGTGACTGCTCAAAAAGACGGAGCGTTACATAGGCTATAGCATGCTTTGATACCAATTGTTAATTTTGAAACCGAAATCAATGAAAACAACGAAAGCGATAGAACTATGTATAATAAAAATTTTCATAAAACTTTTGGCCACACTCTATAACTCTATTACTTAATATATTATTAATATATAAATGTAAATAAATAATACACCTCTTGAAGCAATTAGGTCTGATAACTTCAACTCTTAATTCAATTTTGTGACTTCTTAATTCTTCCACACCCATTCTTTGGTTATTTGAACGAATATATGGGCGTCCAATGGGAAGGAATCACACACACTCTAATTTAGATGCTTGATTTGTACTCACCACATAAGAAACCAAAGGCTAGCTAAGAAAACTTCTTTCTAGGCTTCCTCTCTCTAAAATTGATAAGAAGAATTAGAATTTATAAAAGAGCTCTCTAAACAACTATTTATAGATGCATAGGAGGTCTTTTTCATATTCTGATTAAGATTTATTCAAAATAAAATTGAAGTTTATCTCCGTCTTTTTTCTTTTATTTTCCCTTTTGTTAATTAAAAAAAAACTTGTTATGCACTTATCCGCTAGTGCATAATCAGGCTCTTTGAAATAAAATGGACTGATGGGCCATGAACTGTTGGAAAAATAGTACACAGTAGAATTTTTAAAATTTTTTATATCAGAGTATTTTCTAAAACACAAGTTTGACACGCTATATGTTGGAAAAATAGTACGCAACTGAATTTTAAAAACTTTCGATCAGAGGAATTTCCAAAACACAAGTTTGACATGCTATATGCATAAATTAACCAAATCTTACTAACCTTTGTATGCTGAAGAACCTCCGCAATTTATGAAGAGAAATAACGTTATAGAAAAGCCTCAACCAACTAGTCTTCTTTGCTATTATCCTCAACCAGCTCTTCCATCGGTTGACTCTCCTTCCAACCAATCGAGAGAACCCAAAGCAAGTGTTCGTGATTTGTGAACAAAAGCTCTCAGGGAGTTTCCAGATTCTCACTTAACAGAGTATCACTCTTAATCTCCCAATTGATCTAAGTAACTTGTGAGAATCACTCCCTATTTAGAAAGGTTGGTCCAAGGGTCAGTCCTCATCAGATTAGGTCTCAAAATTTGAATCAGAATCAAATTTGGATCAATATCTAATAAGATCCATGTGAAAACGCGTAATTTTATCTTTCACTGATTGGCAGGCCGAACAGGTCCTATTGGCAGGCTGAACACGTCCATCGGCAGGCTTAACTGTCGAATAAAAAATCTCACGAATCTTTTATTTTCCACTTGAGATTCTATAGGATAACGTTTCAGTTTTAATTCAAATAACCCAATAGAGAAGTTGTATAATCAAAATAACTTTATCTAGATATTTCTAAGAAAATAAATCAATTCCTAATAATTCTACAAGTTTATCTTGATCTAATTTATCCAAAATTAAATCAACCGATAAACAGACAAGAATTATCCGATCCCAATAATTCAACAAGTTTATCTTGAATTAATTTATTACAAAATTAATTCAATCGATAAATAGACATAAATTATTCAATTCTTCAAAATTTTAACCAATCTGATAAATTCGACATAAGTTACCAATTATTGGAAAAACACGCCGTGTCATTACAGGATGTTGTGAGCTAGCAAAGGAGACCAAATGGACCTATATAGTTCAAGGTCCCGATAATTATGAAACCCAATATCCTAGATATACAATTCATAATTCTCAACTCCAACGCTACTCCACTAAAAGCTTGGAGTTGCACTCTCGAACTACATAGAATTACGAAGCCCGTATAGCTAAGTCTCCATGACATATCATAGTGTATCGTATCCTCATATGATAATCCATAATCGACTTAAGGACAAGTTCTGTCTTACCTTCCTGATTATTTTTATCTTATGTTATATTATCTCACCATTAGAAAACTTACCATCCATATACAGTATACCATTCGATTACACCTATGTATCCAAATGGTTGCGCTCTAGTTTTTCAATTACAGAATAACGCATATAAGAGGATATCATTACTCTTAAAGAGGAGCTATGGATTCCATATCTATGAATAACAAGTCTACGCTATCAAAAGTCATGCCTCCAACGTACCGGCATGCATACCACTATTAAGATGTAGGTGTCACCCTTTGGTACATCAAAAGACACAAGTCAAGACAACGGGCCCATTATTCATCTCAAGATTAAGATACAATACAAATGATTGTCTAAAGTGAATCGATTTGCTGAGACAAAATTATTAATCCAAATCAATTCACTTTATGCACCGATCTAACACAACGTCACTCATGACAACGTGCCAATGTTTCTATTCACGGAGTCCTCATTCGATGGTCAAGACAAACCATCTCCCAAAAGGGATATAGACAACATAGCAATCTTTGCATGAATAAAGAGTCCAACTTTATTCCCTCGATTGCGGATCGTATGATTTAGACCATCACCTTAAGAATCGTGTCTTTCGCATAATCCGACCATCATATGCCCAATTCTTAAGGTTTAGACTGACGGTCTCAGACTATTGTTTGCTTAACATACATTCAACAAATATAAACGTAAAGAGGACAATATTTGGTATATAAATAATGAATAAATTCTTTATTGATAAAAATGTCTCCAAAAACTTATTACATTTTTACTCCTTAGGGCATACATGTCTAACAGTCTATATGCATAAATTAACCAGATCTTACTAACTGTTGAATGCCGAAGAACTCTCGTAATTCGTGAAGAGAAGTAGTGTTCTAGAAGTGCCTCAACCAACTGGTCTGCTTTGCTATTCTCTATCCACAATCAGAGTGAGTGTGGGCTAACACGTACAGCTTTTCCACCAGGTGACTCTCCTTCCAACCAATTGAGAGAACCCAAAGCTAGTGTTCATTATTTGTGAACAGGAGCTCTTAAGAAGTTTTCAAATTCTCACTAGTAGATAATCACTCTTAATCTCTCAATTGATCTCAATAATAATGAGACTCACTCCCATGTTATAGAGGTTGGCCCTAGAGTCAGTCCTTATCAGATAATCAGAGAAGTAGTGTTCTAGAAGAGCCTCAACCAATTGGTCTGCTTTGTTATTCTCTATCCACAATCGTAGTAAGTGCGGGCTAACACGTACAGCTTTTCTACCAGGTGACTCTCTTTCCAACCAATTGAGAGAACCCAAAGCTACTGTTCGTGATTTGTGAACAAGAGCTTTCAAGAAGTTTTCAAATTCTCATCAGTAGATAATCACTCTTAATCTCTCAATTGATCTCAATAATAATGAGACTCACTCCCTTTTTATAGAGGTTGGGCCCTAGAGTCAGTCCTTATTAGATAATCAGAGAAGTAGTGTTCTAGAAGAGCCTCAACCAATTGGTCTGCTTTGTTATTCTCTATCCACAATCGTAGTGAGTGCGGGCTAACACGTATAGCTTTTCCACCAGGTGACTCTCTTTCCAACTAATTGAGAGAACTCAAAGCTAGTGTTCGTGATTTGTGAACAAGAGCTCTCAAGAAGTTTTCAAATTCTCACCAGTAGATAATAACTCTTAATCTCTCAATTGATCTCAATAATGATGAGACTCACTCCCTTTTTATAGAGGTTGGGCCCTAGAGTCAGTCCTTATCAGATAATCAGAGAAGTAGTATTCTAGAAGAGCCTCAACCAATTGGTCTGCTTTGTTATTCTCTATCCACAATCGTAGTGAGTGCAGGCTAACACGTACAGCTCTTCCACCAGGTGACTCTCTTTCCAACCAATTGAGAGAACCCAAACCTAGTGTTCGTGATTTGTGAACAAGAGCTCTCAAGAAGTTTTCAGATTCTCACCAGTAGAGTATCACTCTTAATCTCTCAATTGATCTCAATAATAATGAGACTCGCTCCATTTTTATAGAGGTTGGGCCCTGGAGTCAGTCCTTATCAGATAATGCCTTAAAATTCAAATTAGAATCAAATTCGGATGAATATTTGATCTGCGTAAAAACGCGTGATCTTTTTATCGTGCATAGGCAAGCCGATCTGTCTAACTGGTAGGCCAAACTTGAAGATCGATATGCCAAACTGTCGATAAAAATCTCAGTGAATCTTTTATTTTTCACCTGAGATTCTATAAGATAAAGTCTCAGTTTTAATTCAAATAACCAATAGAAAAGTTATTCAATTAAAACAACTTTATCTAGATAATCTATAAGAAAATCAATGAATTCCTAATAATTCAACAAGTTTATTTTGAATTAATTTGAAATTAATCCAACCGATAAATAGACATGAATTATCTGTTCCCAATAATTCAACAAGTTTATCTTGAATCAATTTTGTCACAAAATTAATTCAACTGATAAGCAGACATAAATTATTAGATTCTTTCAAATTTTAGCCAATCTGATAATTCTGACATAAGTCACCAATTATTGGAAAAGCACGACGTATCATTATAAGATTTTGTGAGCTAGCAAAGGGGACCGATGGACCTATATAGTTCAAGCTCCCGATAATTATGAAACCCAATATCTCATATATACATTTAATTATCAACTCCAACGTTGCTCCACTAAAAGCTTGGAGTTGCACTCTCGAACTATAAAGAATTACGAAGCCCATATAGTTAAGTCTCCATGACATATCATAGTATATTGTATCCCTATAGGATTATCCATAACCAGCTTAAGGACAAGTTCTGTCTTACCTTTCCAATTATTTTTATCTTACATTCCATTATCTCACCATTGGAAACTTACCATCCATATACAATATACCATTTGGTTACACCTATGTAGTCAAATGGTTGAGCGCTCTAGTTTTTCAATTACAAGATAACGCATATAAGAGAATATCACTACTCCTAAAGAGGAGCTATGGATTCCATATCTATGAATAACAGGTCTACACTATCAAGAGTCATGCCTCCAATGTACCGGCATGCATACCACTATTAAAATGTGAGTGTCACCCTTTGGTATATCAAAAGACACAAGTCAAGACAACATGCCTACAATTCATCTCAGGATTAAGATACAATACAAATGATTGTCTAAAGTGAATCAATTTGTTGAGACAGAATTATTAATCCAAATCAATTTACTTTATATCCTCTTCTGACACATCGTCACTTATGACAATGTGCCAATGTTTTTATTCACGGAGTCCACCTCCGATGGTCAAAACAAACCATCTCCCAATAGGGATATAGACAAGATAACAATCTTTACATGAATAAAGCGCCCAACTTTATTCCCTCGATTGTGGATCTTATGATTTAGACCGTCACCTTAAGAATTGTGTCTTTCGCATAATCTGCCCATCATATGCCCAATTCTTAAAGGTTTAGACCAACAATCTCATACTATTGTTTGCTTAACATACATTCAACAAATATGAACGTAAAGTGGACAAGATTTGGTATATAAATAATAAATAAATTCTTTATTGATAAAAATGTCTCTAAAAACATATTACATTTTTACTCCTTAGGGCATACATGTCTAACAATCTCCCACTTGCACTAAGTGAGTAAATATGACAAATCTCACATCCCCATAGCTTCCACATGCCTCTTGAAGACTCTCCCAGTAATTGTCTTCGTAAATGGATCAGCTAAATTATCCTCTGATGTGATTTTGCACACCGTGACATGCCTGCCCTCAACAAAGTCCTTTATCACATGATACTTTCGATCAATATGCTTTCTCTTCTTGTGAAATCTTGGTTCCTTAGTATTAGCTACTGTCGTACTATTATCACAGTACAATGATACCGCCTTATCCATACCAGGAATTACCTCAAGATCTCCAAGGAACTTGCAGAGCCACACTGCTTCTTTTGAAGCATCACTAGCTGCCACATACTCGGCCTCTATCGTTGAATCTGAAATACAATCTTGTTTCACACTTCTCCAACTGATGGCACCGCCGCCCAGAGTAAACACAAAACCCAAAGTCGATTTCCTAGAATCCAAACAAGATTAAAAATTCGATTCAGTATATCTTAGAGGAGTTAAGTCCTCACCTGAGTACACAAGCATATACCCTCGAGTCCTTCTTAGGTACTTGAAAATATTGTTTACCGCAACCTAGTGGTTCAGTCCTGGATCCGCCTGAAATCAACTTACAATCCCGCCCGCATAACAAATATCCAGTCGTATGCAAAGCATGGCATACATGAGACTACCCACTGCCGAAGCATAATGCACCTTCTTCATGGATTCTCTTTCTTCCTCAGACTTTGAAGAGTCTTTCTTAGAAAGAGTTATTCTGGACCTAGATGGTTGCCCACCTTTCTTGGAATTCTGCATTACAAACCTCTTGAGAATTTTATCTATATAGCCAGCTTATGACAAAGCTATAGAGAATCATCTAAGTCCTTCATGTCAAACTGCTTGATCAACCATAATTTGACTGATGATAATGCCTCAACATCATTGCTAATTAGAAGAATTTTATCTACATAGAGCAGTAGAAAAACCACTTTCTGATCCTGAATGTGTTTGTATACACATGGCTCATCCATATTTTGTGAAAACCCATAAGTTTTAATCACTTGATCAAATCTTATGTTCCAAGAATGAGAAGCCTACTTAAGCCATAAATTGAATTTAGCAGCTTACAAACTTTAGCCTCTTGACCCTTGACCTTGAACCTGTCATAGTCGAAAGCGACAGCTATGGACAAGAGAATCCGGATGGATTTAAGCATGGCTACAAGTGAAAAGGTTTCCTCATAATTGATTCCTTCCTTTTGCGTATAACCCTTAGCAACCAGTCTAGGCTTCAAGGTTTTGACCTTTCCATCCACTCCTCTTTTCTTCTTGTAGATCCACTTACACCCTATGGGTTTTATCTCTTTAGGAAGATCCACAAGTTCCCAGACCTGATTAGTCTCCATAGATTTCTTCTCTGTGTTCATGGCTTCTGTCCAGAGTTTTGAATCAACATCCTCCATAGCCTTTGCATAAGAATAAGGATCCCTGTCATGTTCATCTGGTTCAGCCAAGAAGGCCTCCCCATTGAACATATACCTCTCGGGTTGACGCCTAATCCTCCCACTACGTCGAAGCTCCTTAGGTTGTTGTTCAGGTTTGTTTGGTTTTTCTACACTGATTAGAATGGTTTCATTCGGAACCTTCGGAGTGATTAGATCAGTCCTTAACTCTTCAAGCACGACTTTGCTTCGAGGTTTAAAGTCGTCCATGTAACTCTCCTCAAGGAAAGTTGCATTAGTTAAAACCATGACTTTAGTTTCCTTTGGGTCATAGAAATAACCTCCTTTAGTCCCTTTTGGATATCCTACAAACACGCAAACTTTCGAACGTGTTTCCAACTTATTCGCATCCTTAAACATGATATGAGTCGGACATCCCCATATGCGAATACGGTTTAAGAATGTCTTCCTGCCCATCTACAACTCGTGAGGAGTTTTAGGGACTGATTTTGAAGGCACATTGTTCAAAAGATAACATACGGTTTGTAGTACATATCCTCAAAAGGACAAAGGCAATGAGGAATAACTCATCATGGACCTTACCATGTTTAATAAAGTCCTATTCATTCTCTTCGCTACGCCATTCTACTGTAGAGTGCCTGGCGTAGTCAAATGAGATAAAATTCTATTCTCTAATAAGTGTCCTAGAAACTCATCAGAAAGGTATTCTCCACCTCGATCGGATCGAAGTGCCTTTATGGGTCTACCAATTACTTTTCTACTTTAGCCTGAAACTCCATGAACTTGTTATAAGTTTCGCTTTTGTGGTGCATCAGGTACACATACCCATACCTTGAGTAATCATCAATAAAAGTGACGAAGTACTCATACCTTACTCATGCCCGGATGTTTATCGATCCGCAAACATCACTATGCATAAGTTTTAGAACCCCTTCGACCCTATTGCCCTTAGACCTAAATGGTCTTTTGGTCATTTTACCCTCCAAACAAGATTCACATTGAGGAATAGATTCCACCTTTAATTGACTTAAAGGTCCATCCCTTACCAACCTTTGAATCCTATTCAGGTCAATATGACCAAGGCGCAAATGCCAAAGATAAGTCTTATTAGAGTGAGAAGTTTTAATTCTTTTAGAGTTATTATCATTCATCTCAACATTAAGCAGTAAGTCCATCTTAGGTTTGATAAAATATAGATTATTTTGCATCCATCCAAAATAGATAAAAGATTTGTTTTTAAGAATCACCACTTTATTATTAAAAGAAACCAAATAAGAGTCTTTAAATAAACAAGCTACAGAAATTAAATTCCTTTTAAATTTAGGAACATAAAAACAATCTCGCAAAAATTAAATTCTTATAATTATCAAAATAAAGATAGACATCTCCCATGCTTCCGGTAAGACCAAGGATCCATCACCCATCCGAAGCGTGAAATCTTCATGAAGCAGACTTTTCGTTTCTTTGAACCCCTGTAGAAAAACACAAACATAATTAGTTGCACCAGAATCTATGACCCAAATGTCACTGGATTCCTCAACTAAATAAGTTTCTAAATACAAAAGATCACACCTACCTCATTTGGAAAGGAAGTCCTTGTAATGCTTCTTTATGTGCCCGACCTTCCCGTAGAAGAAGCATTTAAGCTTCTTTGGGTTCTTCTTCTTCTTTTTCTTGCTCTTGTTGTTAGCAGGAATAGAAGACTTTCCATTCTTACCCCGTTGCCAGTTTCCATTCCCAGAGTTAGGATTGGAACCAGAAGCAACCACCAAATTGGCCTCACCACCAGCAGGAGACTCCCTGATCAGTAGTTCAAACTCCTGTAACTGTTTCATTAATTTTGTTAAGGTCATATCCCGCATATTGCTCAAATTAAAAGTAGCTCTAAACGAAATAAATTTCTTTGACAGAGTCTCAAAGACCATAGTCATCTGAGTTTCAGTATCGATGTCAACTCCATTGGTTTATGCCTCAGCGAGGTAACCCATGACCAATATCATGTGCTTCTTTACAGACGTCCCCGGTCTTTGTTTACAGTTCAAGAGTTTTCGAAGGGCCCTTTGCCGCTTTGTTATGGCTTGGCCCCCAAACATGTCTTCTAGATTATCCAAGATCTGCTTAGCAGTCTCATAATCTTCATGTTGAGCGTGCAGCACGTTATTCATGCTAGCCATAACACAGCAATGAGCTTGATTGTTTGCATCTTTCAAGCGATTGTATGCTTGGAATTACTCGTTGGTGGAATCTCCCGTACGCTCGGGAGGACAAGGGATTGTCAATAGAAATTTCAGTTTCTCAAAGGAAAGGACGATATCCAGGTTTTATTTTCAATCATTATAATTCTCTCCGATTAATAGGCTTTTGTCAAGTATCCAAGATAAAGCGTTTTTAGACATTTTTAATCTACAATAAAGAATCATATACCAAACATAAGCAAACATACAATAATAATTTAGTAAGATAACACAATCATATAAAAACATACAAATGTGTTTATGTGTCAAAAACCTTGAAAATATCACAACCTTACAACGATAATTCCCAACTCAAAATTTAACAAGCTCCTAGAGGAGTCATGCCAAATTCAATCAGGAACACGGATCCCTTCCTGATTAATATGTGCCATCCAGGACCTGTATGATCTAGAATATATTAATAATCAGTTTTTTAGCCATTAATTTTATTAACAGAGCTCCTAGGGGAGGTTAATAATAAAATTAACATGAGTGTATAACCATCATTTTAATATTTTATCCATGATTTATAATCACCAGCTAGGGGTGTGCAACCATAAATCATGCTAAAATACCTTATCCTTTCGGAGATCCAATCTGGTACATGATAGAAATCCCTTCCTAAGGGTCGGGACTACCATGTTCTTCCTATGGACCAAGATAGAGGCCTTAGGTCCTCTCTTTGAAAACCTTCTCCCACTCAATTTTTGAAATTAAGGTTTTATTTTAAAAGGACATGCATGAACAAATTTAATATGAGCGGCAATCCCTATTCTATATGGCATGTTATCAATATACATGGCAAATCATATTATAATGCAGAGAAGCAAAGCAATCAAGCAAAGCTATAAGCAAAATAATAAATAATCGTAATATTATGGTTCTACCCTAGAGAATAGAAAACAAACATTACAAGAGAATAATCGAAACATATTATCGATTCTTCATCCTTGAATCCTCAAGTTGTATCCTTCTTCATGTAATGCCTATCTTCAAGTCTTCAATCCTGTAAGAATCGAATACTTCATATTTCTGATCATATCCTAATTTAATGTTTCTCAGAATTATCCCAAAAATAAAATTAAAACTACATCTTTTTTGAAAAAATTTCCACCTCTTTGTCGGCAAGCTGATCTAGGTAATCGACCTACCGGTCATGACCCACCAGCCTACCGATTCATGACAGATCAGCCTGCCGCTAAAGCCACCTGATTTCTGCCCTACTGACGGCCTGCTGAACCTCACATTCGGCCTACCGAATTGCGACCATCGCCCTGTCAAACTGCAGGGTTCGGCATGCCGACCGAGCAGAGATCACATTTTTCAAAAAATACAGTTTCTAACGCAATTTATCAATTTTATTCTCAACAATTGAAAAACATAAAATTAGAGACACAAGAAATAATTGGGGAGCGCCATCATCCATCTTCTAGATCCGCCTCTAGGTCCGTCTTCTCCGAATGATTATTTAATTATAAAATTTGTACAAATTTAAAATTAAATAATAATTCATAGACGGAGATAATAGCCTGCCATCTAATTACAAGCAAAACCCAAGATACACATTCTAACATCTAAAAAATCATAACCGGTATGTATTAATTAATTAATTAATAATTAAATAATAAATTTATCAACTATAATTAATTAATAAGCATTCACTATATAATCCATGACAACATATAAAATTATATAGAAACCTAGACTGCCAACTCTCTATAAAATTAAGTTCAAGCATAGGAGAAATCAAGATCACATAATTTATACATATAGCATGATCACAAACTCGTAAATTTATGTAAAAACTATGGCTCTGATACCAATTGTTAAAAAAATAGTACGGAGCAAAATTTTTAAAATTTTTTATATCATAATATTTTTTAAAACATAAGTTTGACATGCTATATGCATAAATTAACAAAATCTTACTAGCCTTTGAATGCCAAAGAACTCCCGCAATCCGTGAAGAGAAATAACGTTCCAAAAGAGTCTCAACCAACTGGTCTTCTTTATTATTCTTTATGCACGATCAGAGTTAGTGTGGGCCAACACGTATAGCTCTTCCACTATGTGACTCTTCTTCCAACTAATTAAGAGAACCCAAAGCTAATGTCCGTGATTTGTGAACAAGAGCTCTTTGGGAGTTTTTAGCTTCTCACCAGTAGAGTATCACTCTTAATCTTTTAATTAATGTCAATAATAATGAGACTCACTCTTTTTTTATAGAGGTTGGGCCCTAAAGTGAGTCCTTATCAGATAATGCCTTAAAATTCGAATCAGAATCAAATTCGGATGAATATCTGATGAAATCTACGTGAAAATATGTGATCTTTTTATCGCGCATAGGCAAGCCGATTTGTCTAACCGGCAGGCTAAACTGGTGCCATCAGTAGGCCAAACTTGAAGATCGACATGCCGAATTGTCGATAAAAATCTCAGTGAATTTTTTATTTTCCACCCGAGATTCTATAGGATAAAGTCTTAGTTTTAATTCAAATAACTCAATAGAAAAGTTATCCAATTAAAACAACTTTATCTAGATAATCTATAAGAAAATCAATGAATTTCTGATAATTCAACAAATTTATTTTGAATTAATTTGAAATTAATCCAACCAATAAACAAAAATGAATTATCTGTTCCTCATAATTTAACAAGTTTATCTTAAATCAATTTTGTCACAAAATTAATTCAACCAATAAACAGACATGAATTATTTGATTCTTTCAAATTTTAGCCAATCTGATAAATTTGACATAAGCCACCAATTATTGGAAAAGCACGCCATATCGTTACAAAATTTTGTGAGCTAGTAAAGGGGACTTGATGGATCTATATAGTTCAAGCTCCTAATAATTATGAAACCTAATATCCTATATATACATTTCATAATTATCAACTCTAACACTACTCCACTAAAAGCTTGGAGCTGCACTCTCGAACTATATAGAATTACGAAGCCCGTATAACTAAGTCTCCATAATATATCATAGTGTATCGTGTCCCCATAGGATTATCCATAACCGGCTTAAGGACAAGTTCTGTCATACCTTCCCAATTATTTTTATCTTACGTTTCATTATCTCACCATCGAAAAACTTACCATCCAAAGACGGTATACCATTCGGTTATACCTATGTATCCAAATGATTGAGTGCTCTAGTTTTTCAATTACTGAATAACGCATATAAGAGGATATCACTACTCCTAAAGAGGAGCTATAGATTCCATATCTATGAATAACAGGTCTACGCTCTCAAGAGTCATGCCTCCAACGTACAGATATGTATACCACTATTAAAATATGAGTGTCACCCTTTAATACATCAAAAGACACAAGTCAAGACAACAGGCTCACTATTCATCTTAGGATTAAGATACAATACAAATGATTGTCTAAAGTGAATCGATTTGTCAAGACAGAATTATTAATCCAAATCAATTTACTTTATGTTCCGATCCAACACATCGTCACCTATGACAATGTGCCAATATTTTTATTTACGGAGTCCACCTTTGATGGTCAAGACAAACCATCTCCCAATAAAGATATAGATAACATAACAATCTTTACATGAATAAAGTGCCTAACTTTATTCCCTCAATTGCAGATCTTATGATTTAAAGCGTCACCTTAAGAATCATGTCTTCCGCATAATCTGTCCATCATATGCCCAATTCTTAAAGGTTTAAATCGACAGTCTCAGACTATTGTTTGCTTAACATACATTCAACAAATATGAACATAAAGAGGACAAGATTTGGTATATAAATAATAAATAATAAATAAATTTTTTATTGATAAAAATGTCTCTAAAAACATATTACATTTTTACTTCTTAAGGCATACATGTCTAACATGAATGACATACACGTTCACAATATTAAAAAAATTTCCTTCTTCTTAAATAAACAAAAAACTTGGAGAATACATTAGCCTAGCACAAGGATAAATCCTTGTATCACATGCCCACAAGATAGGTCTCATCTATATCGTACCACCCAATTTAAATAATTAAATAATCACATTATTTCATTTCAAAGTATGTATTAATTTAAAAACTAAATTAATAATTCATTATCCATAAGTTCAAATAATTTACAAAGATAGCAGGGGGAGCTTTGGACTTATAATTTCAAACTTCAAAAAAAATTGATAATTAATTAACAACTTAATTAATTTATCAATTTTAATAATTCCAACATTACTCCATTGAAAACTTGGAAGTGCACTCTTGAAAATTGTAAATATAATTTATTCGAAGAATTGAATTGTCTATTGATATAGTCATTGCATATAAATTAATCCTCCATAAATGATTCAAAATTCGAGTTACGTAAAATCTATTAACCTCTCTGCATACTTCTTTATCCTTGAGTATTCTTGAATCTCTAATGAATAATAAATTCATGAATTTGAATGATCATATTATACTTAAGAGAATTAACTATCTACTTCTTCTTAAAGAAGAAATAGTTCAATCTCGTAATATTAACATTTCCGATTACTTACTTTAGTATGCCTCCAAAATACAAGAGATAGAATTAGATTCTCAAATTCGTACCGAGTAAATCAAGACATAATTCCATAAATAAGAATATGCTAATAACTCAGGATTAAGATTATTTTATGTATGACCATCGAAAAATGTGATTAGAACTTCCAATATTTTAATGGAAATTATTTAGCCATCATATCTTATCATGTCCCAATCCTACATAATCACATTATGTACAGTGTATTCATTTAATAATTCACCACATTAATGGATCAGATAAGACCGTTTCACTCTTAATGGAAATGACATGCACTAGTAACACTCAATTAAAGATTCCATACTTTAATTGAATGATTAATTATAATAATTAATTATATGTTATTGATTATTTTAATAATCATTCTTAAATATTATCACCTCATATAACAATTTATATATAATATTTAAGGTCGTATAAATAATTATAAAAATTTAATGATATTCATAAACTATTGAAAATACATGCATATAAATATAATAAAAATTCATTTTATTTGTATATAGATATGTCGTTACAAAAACATCGCATATTTTAAGAGCATCTATCTTAACAAAAATTTCTTTTTCTTCTAGTGGTTGAATATTTAAAGACAACAGACATAAACCATCATAAAGAATCGTTAAAAGGCAAAGATAATTAGTACACGATCAAGTAATTGCTGAATCTGTATCTGAAGGCATTGCAAGCAAATTTTTGTTGGCTCTTTTATTTTCAATTTCAGTGTCAATCTGCGCAATATGCATCAGTTCAACAAATTAATTATGTTATTTACTTGTACTTAGTCATTTTATTGATATGTCAACACTTCTTGCAGTATGCTTACTTCAACACATAATAGGATATAGCTTTTTCAAAGGTGTACTTTTCCGCATATACAAGTTTTAATGTGTTCTTCTGGACCTGTTTCGTCCAATTCGTTCAGGTGTTTTTGCCTTGTTTTCTTTCGTATTTCAAGGCATTGATTTTGCCATTTTGTGCTGTTTCCATCATGTGTGTGCTTGGCTGTCCCCCTTGCTGTCTAGCTCTAAAAAGTAAAAACAGCTTTGGGGCAAAAGAAGGACAAAGATCTAAAGGAGTCATTATTATTTAAGAATATAAGCAGAAATATGAAAAAATGAAAGTGAGAAAGTTTGAAAATAATGATTGGGTTTGAGGCGTATAATAATACTTTTTTTAAAGTTTATTTGTCCCTATTACAAAAGTTTGCTAATGAGATTTTGTGACAAGTTATCTCCAAGATATAATAAACCCAGAACATTATATCTGATAATAATATTGTGTTGTAAAACAAGATTGAAACTAAATAAAAATTTGGGATCATTTTCATAACCGCAGGTGTACCTTATTCACAAATAGATAGAACTGTTTTAACCTATATAATATTTCACATAAATGTATCTTTTTATGAAACAACATAACTATTATATTAGCTATGTTTGTTGATAATAAGTATTTAGTTTTATATAAAAACATACAACTAAATGATACAAGGGTTCGAAATAACACAATATCACAACAATTCAAAAGAGCAAAAACACGCACAGGTGTCGCGGCACAACTTTTCAGCACCGTAGTGCTTTACAAAATTTGATCTAGCCCGCTGAACATTACAAAAGATATGTCCTCCATTTTTTTTTTTTTTCGGAATGGTCTTTCATCTGGCCAAAGTTGAAGGTTAAGGATATTTTTTTTTCCAATTGGGTGCAAATGTCTCCAAACTTTTATTGGTAAAAAATGATTACAATTCGACGGTATCACAAAAAAGGCATAGGAGGTTTTTTTTTTTACTTCATGCTTATTTTGTCTATAAAGGTTAGGGCAATAAAAAAAACTGAAAAACCAAAACCGATCGAACAGAACTGAAAAACCGACCCTTCCGAAACCACAGCTTTAGAGGGAACCGAATAGCTTCAACTCTGACCACTTTTTAAAAAGAGTTGAGTTTTGCACATGTAGAGGTTCAAGCTCTCAACATGAGGCACGCCGGCACAAGAACTTACCGCCACGGTAGGCAGTCGGCTGCGAGTTTTAAATATATTTAATATAGTTTTACACGTTTTTGAAACTTCTT
Source organism: Artocarpus heterophyllus (assembly GCA_025403435.1). Lineage (NCBI taxonomy): Eukaryota > Viridiplantae > Streptophyta > Magnoliopsida > Rosales > Moraceae > Artocarpus > Artocarpus heterophyllus. The sequence goes on along the minus strand of CM046338.1, from coordinate 16,664,599 downwards.
TAAATTTGAAAACGTGCAACTCATTAAATGTTTACAACATTTATTTACGTTACTCATTTGTTTATTACCCGTTCAAAACAAAACATCTGATGCAGGAGCTTCAATCAATAAAATTATAAGTTGCTTCTCTGTTTTTATTTTTACAATTGTCGTTTTACTCTTCTTGATATATTTTTGTGCCCACGTGTCTATTTAATTTTTTTTTTGTTTTCTCTGTAGTATTGAAACCATCTCGTACGCTACCGTTTTGGTTTAGGATATTATATATATTACATTCCTCTTGAGAAGGGCGGGAACAGACCTTGGACATTTGACTTCTATATTGGTTAATACAGTTATGAATTAGAAGGCTTAATTCTACACCGAGAGCAAATAAAATTGTAAATGAGAAAATTAAAAAATAATAATATTGAAAAACAAATATATATAATTTATAGTAATTCATCCTTAGAGTAAAAGTTACATTTACTTTCATCTACCACAAATTCACAAGAAAAAATCACACACTATTTAACTCTGTGTTTTCTCTAACCTCTCTAACAATAATCTCATTCGGCGCTCCCCTTTATATATAGGAAACCTATAGCAACTGAGTTTTACAAGTATGGAATTTTTGTTACCCTTTGCGTAGGGTCATTAAATTAAGCTCCATAACTTAACAAATACAATTTGGGGCTAAGGCATGGATTTGGGTCACTAAGCTTCTTGTTGCGTGAGCATTAGTCTATCACCTTCTTCACATCAATCTATTGCCGCCCTCTTTACATCAACCAACCATCTTTTGCATCATCGTTGCACTCATTTTGTTTACCATGTGTTGATGTATCGTCTTCTTCATCGTCCTCACAATCATATTGTTTCACATCTATTTATGTATCTTCTTCACTTTCATCACGCTCATATATTGTTTCATATCCGCTGATGTATTATTGTCTCTTGAAATTTTCGTTTCTTTGATTTTTTCAAGCAACTTTGATAGATGTCGAATAATTGTTGAGCCCCTGCAAAGAACCAAGAGAACCAAAATCAAGCTTAGAAACCATAAAAACTAAAATTGGCAACTAATGTTGCATCAAAACAAGCTAAAAGTTTCTAATGTTGTGCAGACAAAGTAGTAATTTACAAGTACTTGAACACAAAATTGGGTGCCTTAGGTAATTTAGTGCTTGCTATGTAGAAGGACAAAATGAGCACAAAGAGGCAATAAAACTGTCAAACAAAATAATGATAAGCTAACGACATGGAACTCAAACCCTTGTCTCAAATTATGCCTGTGACTTAATATCTTATATAGAAGAATATTTAGAACTAATGTTCATAATTAATTGCTGACATATAATTAGGTGATAAAGTATGGGAGTTAAAGTACTTCAGTTGAGAGCTCAACCAATGTAACAATCTTTCTCACAATAGATAAAACAAAAAAGCAATCTAAAAGGTGATCATCTTATTATATCAAAATAAATAATTATCATAAGAATTTAGAGATTCATGTATTGGCAAAATTTTCCAACACCCAAATAAACTATCAACTAAACAAATTCATAATATTATGATTCAATATATAAATTCTCATAGAGCTTCCAACATTTCTTTTTTTTTTTTTCTTTGTGACGAAAGACCGTTTAAAACCCAGCTGTTGATAATTTTAACAAAATAAAAATTAAATCAGGTACCACCTATTCTCGTGAAGAACCAAATATAGCATCAATAAGGTCAGATTTTCTTTGGAATCCTAACAAATGTAACACTTTTAGGAGCTCCGACCAGTCTGACAAAACATTGTCCATGCTTTGATCAAATTTGAAATGCGTCTTTATAGAAATTTCAACAAGAGGCTTGAGATCTTTAGCATCATGATAAATATTGTTTTGCAGTCTATGTAGATTCAATTTTAAATTTCAAATTTAGATTATAAGAAAGCAACGTTTGACTAAAAAAGAAAACAAAAAGTCTGAAAATAGAAATAGTATTATAAAGTATAGGTAAATTAAGAAGACATACCTCCCTACAGCCAGTGCCCAATCTTGAGGCTCCTAGCACTGGAAAAAAATGAGTATCAACGGTAAATCTTTCAACAATGCTTAATATTTATTGTTGAAAGTGACATTCAACAACAACACAAAGTAATTTGTCATTGAATATAAGTACATTGTCGCTAAAAGTAGTATATTTAGTAACAACTATTTTGTCGCTGCAATAACTTAGTGATGAATGTTCTTATCTTTCAAAGACATTCAATTATGAAAGACTTTTGTAACAATGACCACTTTTTGTCGTTGAATAATCTTTTAGTGACAATATGAGAGTCGCCATTGAAAGAATCAACATGCATTTACAACGATAAGCGTTGATAACATGATTTTTCATTGTTGATAACTTTTAGCAACGATTATTTAATTTTAGTGACTATTTTTGCCATCACTAAAACTCAATTTTTTTATAGTGTAGCATGCACCTAGAGTCATTATCTCACTCAAACTATTCACAGTAGACTCTAAACGAAAATTTTGACACATTAGAAAATAAAAAAGAAAAAAACAGGTTTGCAGAACAAATTTTTCAATATATATATATATATAAAAAGATTGCTAGTTTCATTAGAAACAAAAAGAATTATAAGATAACAAAGGAGTAAGTACCACTAGTGTGCTATTATACTTATATACGCACATCTAGTTGGGGTTATTGGTAGCAGTAAAGCTATATGATTTTATTTATTGAGAAGAAAAAGGAAGGAGATAGTTTGTAGCTAAACACAGCACACAAGCACACGTACATATGCATAAATTTATACATATTTAAGTTAATATGTTAAAGTCCTTGTAGGAGTACATAATAAAAAAGAAAAGTCCTTGTAGGAGTAGGAAAAGGATATATATATATATATATATATATATACACTAAATTCACACTAAATTCGTTTGAAGAACGTAATAGGGGTTACAAAAAAGTATTCTAAAAACATAGAGATTACAAAAAAATTTCATCCTAACAAATTTAAAATTCTTGTTGTGAACTTGTTTAAATGTAATTTTTAAAAAAATCCTTTTGCATGAACTTTTTTTGTATCTTACCAACAAATAGTCAATTAAATATTGAATTGGTATCATAACAAATTTGTAAAAAAGAATTAGTGTTAGTTATGTAATTTTTAAGTGGATTGGTAATTCCCTCAAAAAAAAGAAATAATAATTGTATGAAACAGTTCATTGTCTTCTTTATATTTCTTTTAATGAGGCATGTAAAACCTGCAATAGACTATTAGTTAGAATTGGACTAATTGAAAATTCTCCTACTTTATAATGTCAAATTTAGGATTGGATAGCTAATTTGGAAAAGACAATTTGTCCAATTTCTGTGGCCTTTCAACGATTTATCTCAATTATGACCTTACATAACTTACTATATTACTTTTCTTGAATAAAATTGACGGAATAACTATTTAATGAGTTTTTAAAACTTGGTAAGAGCAGATCATGCATAATTCCAACTCTGAAACTGATATAGACAAAATTTAACGATTTCTCTCACAAATATGGTAGGCCCTATAGGTGGCAGCCCATATTTCCGAATGCGCAACTTTGGTTTTTTCTTTTGTAAGCCCTATATGTAATACGAGTATATAATATGTTGTAGAAGTTTTACTCTCCATTTGGGATATCCGTTTCAACTTATCAGTTACAACTATAAATAGTATAAAGCTTTCAATAGGTACAGTAAAAAGCAAAAAATCGTTATAGTATAAAGTTTTTACATGCTACAGTTCTTAAACTTAAAATACATGTTTTAACTGTTTTCCCAAACGGCCTATTAAATTGCAATATTTGTTTGTTTTGTGGTTTGAATTAGTATTCAAACTTTTTGCTAAGGTATTTTTAATTTTTTTAAATCTATAAACCAAAAGGACATGCATGGAATATAAAATCTATAACACTAGAGAGATTCTCATAACATTATACATGCCATATTTAAGAATTACATTGAGCAATATATATATCATGAGGATTATTGTTTAACTTCGATTTTTATGACGAATTCCATAAGAGTAAATATGAGATTTTTAAAATTAAAAATATGTCATAGTCTTAAGCAAAGTATGAATGATATGAAGAAAAAAGTTACTTGGTGGGTAAGAGAGAATAAGCTAGGAAGCTTAATTGTGTAAAATATATTACAACAGGTTTTGAAATAAAAATACAGTAAGAGAACATACTATATGGGAAACGTAAAAAATTATACAGTATAGAAATTAAGTAGAATAGAATATATACAATATAATGATTATACAATATGGAAATTATGTAATATGAAAATATACTATATAAGATTAAGCAATATGGAATTATACTGTATGAAGGATGTGGATAAGTATGCAAACTTGTGAAAGCTTGCAAACAGTATAGGAAAGTACAGTGGCAGTATGGGAAAGTGGACCGATAGTATAAGAAAAATACTACATAGTGTAAATTTGGACTGTTAAAAAGATTGATGTGGGACCCATGAGACACCTCAAAAGTTGAAGGAAATTTTCAAACCCTTCCCATGAAATCCAAATCTTGACAAATGGAAAGTGGGAAAATTTTATTTGCAAATAGGTCCTTATTATGGTTCTGTAAAAACCTAAGGGCATTATTAAAATAAAAGTTTGTTCATTTCATCAAATTTCAATCATTTCTTCTCTAAAAAATACGCTCCTTCCCTATCCGAACCTTCCCTATGTTATTCTCTCTTAAATTTTTTTTTTTAATTTAAGCCTCCAAATCATCCAAGGAAGTATAAACAAGTGTTCTTAAGGAGGATTAAGGAATTTTAAAGTAAAACTCTAACTTTTCCTATGGTTTTTTTTCAAGTTTTGGATGGGATTTTTATGGCTATGATATAAACTTGATGCCAAGGGTTTTGAGAAGCTTTCAAGTGCTAAAAGAGTGGACTAACATCTTGGAATGTCTACGTAAAATCCTAGCTCTTGAAATTAAGTTAAGGTTTATGTTTTTCTTTTTTTTTTTTTATGTACACCAAGTATTTGATGTGTAATTTGTTATATGCATGGACTATGACATATAAAAAGGACTATATGGTATGTTTTGTTTATGTGTCTTGTACATGATAGTGTGATTGGAAGATTTAAGAACTAGAGTTTTAAGTAAAAAGAGAAGGTAAGGCAAACTTTATCATAACACAAATTTTAAGCTTTTTTTTTAAAAAAAATTTAAGTGTTTGATTAAATGTTTTTGATCATGGCATGTAAAAGAAATATTATAGCATAATTATTTCAAGTATTAAGTGCTTGATAATAAGTTTGGGGTTAAAATAAGAATAAACCGTAGCAAAGCAAGTTAGGCAAAGTTTTGTCACAAAAGGTCTTTGTAAAATTTAAATATTTGAGGTACAAAGCCGAACTAGTTTTTTAGCTTAATGCAAGATTTATTATAAACATCGAGACGAACAACTTTCGTGAAGAAATTATCCTAGAATTCAAATCAAAACAAGCCTAAAAATGCTAAGTTTAGTTCAGCCTGTTTTGAAAAATGGCTAAAACTCCATAAAAATGAATGATTTTAGGAAAAGTTAAAACATAAAAATTGTAGATCTCATCAAAACTGTTAAATTTCGTAAACGGTTTGTGAAAATTCTACACGGATTTTTAGTTTCAAATCTTACAAAATTTAATCACGAACTTTCGAAACGGTAAATGAGAAAAACATTTTAAAATTGTTTGAATTTAACCAAGGAGCTTTTATAAGTTTTAATCCTTGTCAAAAACTAAACGTTATGGTATAAAGTGGTTATTTTTGTTTCAGGGGCAAAAATGCCAAGAATTTTTGTTTCAGGCCAAAACTATAAAAACAGTCTAAAGATGGCTTTCTATACAACTATGGGCAGTAAGTAATCTTATGTTTTAAAGCCCAAAAGAAATTGGGAATTTTTGAAGAAAAACCCGCTAAGGAAAATATTGAATTTTTTTATAAAACAACTAAAATGGACATCAAGCCCTCCGATTTAGTTAAATGTCCTTAGACGAAAAATATACCATAACACGTTAGTTGCGAAATCATACGATGAAAAGCAAAGTTTGACTAAAGAACGTTTAAGTAAAGCAGTTTGAAAACAAACTGATAATGTGTATTTGCGTTAGTTTTTAATAGTCGGTTATCCTTTAAACAAGATATAAAGCCGCCTAATAGAAGAAAAAGGATAAACTAAAAAGGCTAGAGCGATATTCAGGTAAGTCTCAAACCTCATCTATGGCATGAAGAAAATGATTTTCAAATGCTTTGTAAATGTTTGAAATATGTTTGTGTTTGTTATGCATACTGCTTTAAAAGACCAAGTCATGAATTACAATATATTTACATTTGTTATGTTTATGAGAGACATTATATGAGACATGTTTTATGAGAAATATTTTATGTGAAGTGTTTTATGAAAATCAGTTTATGACAAAAGTTTTAAAAGATTTTATGAGAAAATTTTATGAGGAACATTTATGGAAATGTCTTAAGAGGGACTTTACGAAAAATGATTTATGAGAAACATTTATGAAAAATGTTTTACGAGAAAGCTTTTAAGTGGAAAGTTTAATGAAGAATGTTTTTATGTTTTGTGAGATTTGTTTGAACTTACTAAATGAAAGCTCATTACTAAGTTCTTCGTACTATAGGTGGTACTACAAGAGACCAATACAACTGGTTAGTGAGCTAGGCGTTGTAGTGAGACATATGCGATGGTTGGGCTATGGATACTACTACAGTTGTTTTCCGCTATTTTGAAAGAAGTTTTTCGCTATTTTGAAATGAAGTTATAAAAGATTTAAGAAAGTAAATGTTTACTGAACGAGTTTTAAAAAATGTTTTGGATGATTACAAAGTTAAGATCTTATACTCATGTGTCAATTTATATTTCAACGTAAGTTGCAACAGTTTCAAGTACGTTTTTTAAAAAAAATAAAATTTACTTAGTATTTTTTTACTAGTCAGTAAGATTAAGTTATAGAAATTATATTTAAGCAAGTTAAGTAATGGCTTAAAAAGTGAGGTTGTCACAAAAACCAGTCGTCATGTGATTCTTTGAAAATCTTTTAAACATTTTGTGCTCAGAATTTAAGGATTTTAACAATCAAATTAATCTCAAGGATAACTTTTAAAACTCTAAGAAAGTACTAAGAATTAGCCGCATTACTAGAAGAAATAGATGGCAAGGACAGAGAATACTATTCGTTGTTACTAAGAATTAGCCGCAGCACTATCAAAAGAAGATGACGAGGACAGAGAATACTTTTCGGTGTTCCTTACACTCTTTCTTGGGTGAGGTTGTTTCTTTACGCTTTTTCCCTCGCATGAATGCTTCAATCAAATCGACAATATTTGAAAGCTATAATTTGTAGCCAACTCGTAGAAAATATCTAAGGCATGTCTTCCATGAATGGGAGAGACGCACATTGGATGTTCAATTTTACATAAACCGAGCATCCATTTTGTAGGCACCTCCTCATGTAGGATGGACAACCTTTAATAATGCTTTTTTTAAATCATACTGAAGTAAATTTATTGTTGTTGTTGTTGTTTGAAATAAAACTTCATCCAATGCTAAATGAACATTTCTGAATAAGAGGTTAAGATCAAACAAACAAAATGATCAAGAACCTAAAGTAAAAGACAAAGACAAAAAACACAACCGTGAGAACAAAATAAGTAAAAACCGGTGTCCGTCTAATTTCCTAAGGCTTTGTATTTAAAATTGCATCTTTAATCCTCTCATCTCAATTTGAAGGGATTCAATGGCACATTAGGAATTGATGAGTAAAATTTTCCTTTCAATTCGAGAGTACTCTTTCATAAAAAAAAAAAAAAAAAAGAACTCTTCATCTCTCAAGTGTTACAAATGATCACACATTTAATGATCCACTACAAGAAAAACTACATTTAACGACATATTATTTACGAAATATAGTTTTTGAATGTCGTTGAAAAGTATATACAACGACATTTTCAACAAACAAGTTGTTAATGACATTTGAAACAATAATTAATGACATCTATATAGACGCCGTATTAAAAGTCTCATTTTAACGACAATTGTTTAGTGTCATTAAATTATTACTAATAACCTTTAATTATCAATCGTTACATTACTTAATGATGCATTATGACCTTCAAGCTTCTCCCTTTAAGCCATGCCTTAGATGCTCAGAGTGCTTGAATGCTCAGGTGCTCGAAGATCAAGTACCCAAGTGTTCATGTCTGCGAATGTTCAGCGTCCGGATGTTGAGATGCCCGATCCCTCGATATTTGAATGCTTCATAAGCCACATGGCAAGATGCCCCGTAATAAATACACTTTTATCACTGTAAAAATATAATCCAACGTTAATTTTTTTTAAATACAATATTAGGTATTAAACATCCCTATAGGCATATGCATCATGAAATTAAAAAAAAAAAAAGGCTATAAAGTGACGAAGCGATAAACTTTTGTCAGGGGCTAAGTTGAGCTGATTTTTTTCATTATTTTCGAATTTGTGTCTTTAAAAAATTATGATCCCAAAACTAATAATGACACCCTTTTGCATTTAAGTCGAACTTGATTACACATATTAGGATTATACCTCAAAATTGAAATTCACAACTTAGGTTAAGTTGACATTTTTTAGGATTGAAATCTACCTTATGTAATTAGCACTGTTTGTTATATTTACTCATGGGAATTAGAGAGCCTTCTGACTATTTTTGAAAAATTTTGCCATAAATGTTGAATTGATTGACACTTAAATAGTAAAAGAGAAATATTTTACGACTGATGATTTAGTTTTATCTTGATAACTGAACATGTGAATATAATACATCAGTGTATTTTATCAATCAAACACTATTACAAAAGAGGAATAATATTTTAAATTTTGTTTTTCTTTTTCTTTTTCTTTTTAAGTAAATTCTAAACTGTTTGGGTCATTAATGTATTTGTCCTCGTCTATTAGGCTTTTTAAAAGTGAATTTTAAAAATTTAAGGGGATAAGATTAGATTTTTGTGTGTGTGGCTTTGTGTAATTTGCTGCAGCCACGTGCACCAATATATATGTGCAAACAATCAGACCTTATTTAATCCTTATAGCACGAGAATGCACTCTATATCGAAAGCCCATTAACAAAAAAAAAAGTTCAAACTAGTTATATAATGGAGCTTTTTGCAGTAAAGACGGTACTATGTATTTTTCTAAATGTTAAATTCCATCAATCTCAAACGCTTTGTTACAGTTCTCATGAAAGAACCATACGTCTAAGGGATATATAAAAATTAAAAAAAAAAAACATGAAATTTATTCAACGTATCACTCACGTTTAAAAACATAAAACAAAGAAATTTAGTTACATACTCAACACTATTTTTTACTTGCACCAATATTACTTTAAATATATGTCATATTAGGCTTCTCACTTTTATATGTCGTATTAGCTGGAAGTACGGTCCTCTCTATACAAGCCCACAAGGCATAAAGAGTTATCGCTGCATATAAATGTTGCTTCTTGAGAGAGACATTTCGTAATGTTGTGGAGCAAATTGAGGATAGTGGAAAATATGTATTAGTGTTGCAAGAACGGGCCGGCCCGGCCCGGCCCGGCCCGTTCTCCTTAGGCCCACACGGCCCGCGGGCCGGGCCGGGCCGGCCCATGAATTTCGTGGGCCGGGCCGGGCCGGCCCATATTAAAAATAACTTGGCCCGGCCCGGCCCGCGGGCTAGTTTTATATGGGCCGTGCCGTGGGCCGTGTCGGGCCGTGCCGTGGGTCGTGCCGGGCCGTGCCGTGGGTCATGCCGGGCCGTGCCGTGGGCCTTAAATAGGCCGGCCCATCTTGGCTCATCATGGGTTTAAATGGGCCAGCCCATCTAAGTATGTAATTTTTAATTTTTTAATTTTTAAACAAGTTAATAAATATAAAGTTTGAATAGTTAAGATAAATATAAAAAAGGATATTTTATTTACGATTGCCTCATTAAAAACCTTTCCAAGGAAAACCCAGTGGGACAAAACCTTGGTAAGGAAAAAAGAGTACAATCGGGATAATTATACATTAGATGTTTACAAAATTACTAAAAACAAAAAAAAAACATAAAAAAAATATTGTTCATAATTAATTACAACGTATTACTCCCAGTGGGAGTATCAGAAATGTCCAAATTTTCAAAGTCATCAACCCAATCATCTTGAACTTCTTGGCTTCTTCTACGAGCATCCTCCCAATCTTTGACGCACATTACTGCTTCCAGAATATCGTCACTCATACGTGCACGCCGTTCATCAAGTACTCTACCACTGCAACTAAATACTTGTTCACTTGCAACTGTGGATACTGGTATGGTTAGTATATCACAAGCCATTTTAGAGAGCACAGGAAAAGTTCTTGACTGTGATCTCCAAAATGACAAAAGATCAAACTTATTGAAATCATGACCACCACCTTGCTCATTGAAAATAAATGCTGCAAAATTTGTTTCCAGATAATTTTCCAATTCACTGCGTGTTGAAGATGTAGACGATGCACCGAAACCAAATCCTGTATAGCTAATCATACTTGCCCATGAAGAACCATGTGGAACAGAAGTAGTATTTGCTAAAAGTGTAGGGGATATTGTTTGGCCTCCTCCATATTTTTCATTATATGCAGTAAATATGTTGTTAACTTTTGCTTGCACATTTTGAATGGTTATGATGTCAGAATGCACCCTTAATTTTTCCCCTATACCCTTAAGCAAATATTCAACACCAGCTAATTTAACTCTCGGATCCAATACAGCAGCTATGCAATACAACGGTGGAACACGCTCCCAATATTTTTTGAATTTTTGCTCCATGAACTCAACAGATTCCTTAAACATGTCAAAATCTCTATGCATATCAAAGGTTGCAGCAATGTCGTACAACTTATGTAATGCATGAGGAGAGGTAGGATAGTACACACCTGAGAGTTGGAGAGTGGCTTCATAAAAAACCTTTAAGAAATTGTAAAAGCATGAAGCAATTTGCCAATCAAATTCTTGAAGCAGCTCAGTTGGATTCTTCAAGTTGTAATACGCGGTTATGACCTCTTTGTATGGTAGGCATGCATTCAGCATCAAATATGTTGAATTCCACCGGTGTCCTATGTCAGTTGGAAGTTTTCTGGGTTTCATGCTTGCTCTTTTGCAAAGCTTAGCAAACTCTTCAATTCGAGAGCCAGAACTTGCTATGTAACCCAAGGCCGTTCGAATATTTTCCAAATAACCTTGAAAAAATTTCATGCCATCTTGAACACACAAGTTAATAATATGACAAGCACATCTTTGGTGAAAAAGTGTTTCGCCATGTTGTGGTCTCAATGTTGTTTTGAAAAGGTTAATAGCAGCAGTATTAGCAGATGCATTATCAAATGTGATGCTTAAAACCTTTTCTTTAATGCCATAAAAATCAAAAACTTCCATGATGACATCATGAATGGCCTTGGCATCATGCGGATAAGGCATTGGTCGAAAAGCAATTAATCTTTTTTGAAAAGACCAATCTTTATCCACATAATGTGCAGTTACACAGATATAACTAGTTTTGGTACGACCTTCCCACAAATCAGATGTGCATGCAACAGATGCAGTGAATGAATTAAATTCAGTTACTAACTTTCCTCTCATTGAATAAAAAACTTTCATGGTGTCAGCTCTTGTGGTAGTTCTTGAAACACGCCTATATTGTGGATTATAGGCATTTTGAATGTACTCCTCAAAGGCTGGATCATCAGCAAGACTAATTGGTTGTTGAGCACTAGCCAAATATCTAGCATGCCATTCTCTTGCTCTTTGTTGGTCATATGACCAATTGGTAACACTACCATCGGGGCTAAATTGAAGTGTTTGTTGACGGCAATCAACACCACCTACACCATGCTTAGCTTCGCATTTTTTGCGATGCCTCTCTAAGTGACCAGTGCCAGAAGAGGATTTACCTGTGTAGTCTTGTTTGCATACTTTGCAAATTGCGCGCTCTTCTGTTGCACCATGCTCGTTTGTATGTGTTACGAGATCAAAGTAATTCCAAACTGGTGAAGTTCGTTGAATTTTCCTTTTGCCCTTACGAGTGACTTCAGAGGAGCCATCAACTTGAGATAGCAAGTCAACTCCAATTTCTTCCAGTGGATCATTAAATTGTTCTTCTTCGTTGATCACCAAATGTGAAATGTTGGCTCTCCCTCTAGGTGATGATGCCATAGCTTCAATAAAAAATAACAATAAATTAACGTAACATAAAAATTAAATAAAATAATTACACAATAAAATTAATTATAACAATACAAAATTAATGAACAATAAATGAAATAAATTATACCTTCAAGTTTTTTTCCCTTTCTGAAGAACTCTAAGTAATCTAAAAAACAAGACAATACATAAGATCTTAGAAGTTTGTTGAATGAGTATCTCTGTGAATGTTCTACATTTATTTATAGGTAAAAAAGTTTATTTTTTTATTTTTTTTATTTTTAAATCTTTTTTTTTTAATTTTTTTTTCTTTCAAGTGTAACTTGATTAGACAATTCGCTGAAGACTTAACGTCTCAGCTTTGCACATTGCAGGCCTTCCTTCTGAGCCTCTATGTTAGGCCTGCCCCTTTATAATTGCATAGGGGAATCTAATGCCATGTTCACTCACGGGTGAATATGACATGCATAAATTATATAATATTTAATTCTTATATGTATTAAATAATATATATATATTAAATGTATAGTATTTTGATGTGATAATACATGACCTATAGACTTAATATCTGATTCTTAGCTTTGCTTCTCCAAAGCAAAGCATGTCTTATATAAAAAACCTAAACTGCCCCTATGTAAAATAAACTTGCATATAAAATTTTTGCCCAGGGGGCTCCGCCCCCTACAACCCCCGGGAGGGGGGTTTACCACCCCCCTTCCAACCCCCACGTCGACCTTACCGCGAAGGTCGATCCGCGTACAACCTCTGCGTAGGGGTAATCTACGTCAGGGTAATAATTAAGCTCCACACATACTAACAATGCCTACAAGAAAAAAAATTTAAAAATGCAAAGAAAAGAAAAAGAGCTTGTTAGGCCTATTGCAATGCGATGTGTTCAATATGGTATGTATATATATTATATAATATTTAATTCTTACATGTATTAAATAATATATATATTAAATGTATAGTATTTTGATGTGATAATACATAACCTACAGATTCAGCATCTGATTCTCAACTTTACTTCTCAAAAGCAAAGCATGCCTACAAGGAAAAAATAAAAAAATAAAAAAAAATGAAAAGAGAAGAAAAAGAACTTGGCAGACGTATTGTGATGTGATTGCATTGGGAAAATCTCATGGCATATTCAATTATTCATTCACGGGTGAATATGGCATGTATATATATTATATAATATTTAATTCTTATATGAATTAAACAATATATATATTGAATGTATAGTCTTTTGATGTGACAATACATGACTTACAATGAGCCTTACATGACTTATTTGAAGAAGATCATACTCAGCCATGTTCACCCGTGAATGAACATGAAAAAATATATCTAAATATATATATATATATATATATGAAATTGGCCCACAATGGGCCTCTTGTGGCCCTGTATGGGCCTAGATGGGCCAGCCCAACTTGGGCCAGTGGGCTGGCCCATTATGGGCTGGGATGGGCCGGCCCATTGTGGGCCTAGATGGGCCGACCCAACCTGGGCCGGTGGGCCGGCCCATTGTGGGCCTAGATGGGCCGGCCCAACCTGGGCCGGTGGGCCGGCCCATTGTGGGCCTAGACGGGCCGGGCCGGCCCGGCCCAGGCCCAGCCCAGCCCAGCCCGGCCCATGATTTTCCATGGGCCGTGCCGGGCCGGCCCATGGGCCAACATATATAGGCCCGGCCCAGCCCACAAGTATTTATGGGCCGTGCCGGGCCATGAACAGTGTCGGGCCGTGCCGGCCCGGCCTATCACTGTATCAGGACGGGCTCGGGCCGGCCCACGGGCCCCGGCCCATTGTTGCATCTCTAATATGTATCATATTAGAGCCATACTGTTATTGCCTTGTCAAAAAGGTCATATGTATGTATGCTGACTTCTGGTATTCGAGTTATACCAATTGAGCTTTTAAGGTCTGCAAACAACAACAACAGGTTACGACATCAACATGAACATTGCATATGCTCCTCCACAAAATTGTACCAGTATTATTGCCACATGATGAATCAATTGTAGCTATCTATACTCCACTTTTTTCCGTGCCTAAAATAACAGGAATATATATAACCTAAAAACATTAAAAAGACTGAAGAAACAGAAAAAAAATTGTTGCTTTGGCACGTTGTCATAATCTGCTCTTCCAATTTGTGGACAATAATTAAAAAATTGACATTTGAATTTTTTTTCTCTTTTCTTTTCTAGACTAGAGAAGAAGCTGAAAAAAGAAAAACTTTTTATGAGCCTTGTGAAAACTAAATGTCATGCATGGTGAAAACTTGGCTAGATTAATGACTAATGTCATGCATAGTGAAAAATAAGTGTGATACAAATATTTTGGTACAAATTTGACCTAAAAAATAGCAACACACCATACGTACGTGAATCCAAGCTGCAATACTTATCGACGGCTCGTTCTCTTTCTGTTTCACAATCAAATATCAAAATTTGTAAAAAAATAAAATTAAATTCGTAAGTATATTATTGTATTCTCAGACATTGGTGTCGGAAATACTTCCTCGGACATAATAATTAAGTTCCAAATATACATATTATGCATACATTCATGCATAATATATATGCGCACATACATACATACATATATATATATATGTGTGTGTATATATATTAACAATTAATATCGTAGCTACCATAAAATTGGGTCAGCAGCTATGAATCATAATGTTCATTGCCAGTTGAGGATAAAGAGGAGGACCAGTGATCATTGTCGATCATGCCGTATGTGAAAGGAAAACATGGTACACAAAGAGAGGCTTTTTACTCAGAAAGACAAACTAATGCTTTTTCATGAAACGACAAAATTGGTAATGTGTCGTTGGCATCGTGATCTTATGTGTTAATGGAAAAATATTATAGGCATTTTCTTGCTATGCGTGAATGTGATTTTGAGGGCCACAGCATCGAAGATTCGTTTATGCATAGTTAGTATAACTTAGTGTTATATAATAATATTTCAAGCCTCAAATACCAAGTTTATACTAAGCGGTGTCCTTACGCTTATACCATTATCAATATTAGAATCTGTTATTGCATGCATATCAAACACACAACCTCATTATATCAGAGAACAAATAGCGGGTAAAAAAAAAATTAAACCTCTAATAAAGCAATCGTTAGTGAACTTCGCTGCTATGGTGGTGGTGATGAGTTTGGAACTTAATTTAACTAATTATTATTGAATGTCCCCAGTAGATTTGATCTCCAGGGTTAATTAACTTTTATGCTTATCCAAATCATGCAAGAGCACGTTTGGGTACACAGATTCAAACCAAAGGGTTAAACCTTAACACAGATTCAAACCAAAGGGTTAAACCTTAAACACGGTGGCAGTTTCAATTTTGTGAGAAAAAATACTATAATAAAATTAGTTGAATCAAAACATTTTGGTTCGAACCTTGTTCCCAAAACAGGCTCACGTTGGTAATTAACATGGTATGTCTTTTTGGCAAAGCCATATGAAGCTGTAGCATCCCGTGAAAGAAGTTCGTGCCTAAAGGACTGCCATGTCAGTTTATGATTAAGATCTTTGGGGACTAATCTCTCCAAGAACCGCTTCTTCTATACTCAAAGAATATTACATACTTGCATTTCCAAATTAACCAATCACAATTATCGGTTTATATAAAATTCTATAAAAATTGTATTCTACCCCCTAAAATTACATTCCCCTTGAAATTATGTTTTGCCATTCGAAATCAATTTCACCTCTCGTCTTAATAGTTTTGTTACACCTCTACTCTTCTCATCAATTTTTCTGGCTCCACCCCCTGATCACAATTAAATTACAGACAACCAGCAGCCTCATGTTCCTGTGCCTTTATCCGATTGCATGAGATTAGGCCAGGAAAATATGTGCTTCAAACTATGAAAGAAATTTAGATTGATAAAACCCTTACCAGGTCAACACATGTTGCATATTATTTGACAGATTCTAATAATTACTAACCAACAATGAGTACATTAATTTCCTTTTTATCAATCACAATCACTTAATCGATTGTGGTACATTTGCTTTTTGCAAGTTGGCCTGCTAGCTAGCTAGCTGCCAATTCAACTCAGAAAAAGTGCTATTTTGGATGCTATATTGAACTCGACAAGAATTCTTAGGAAAGCATAATTTTAACTCTTTTGCCAAAAAACCAAATATGTCATTTTAAAACTTGCAATGCATTTCTTTTTTAATACAATTAGGAGTTCAACTAATAACCTCCTCCTAAGCCCCATCAAGCCTTCAATGTCTCTAGTTTAGGCCGATACATTTGATTAATCTACGCATACAGTCACACATAGATAAGCATGTGTGTGAGTTTTTTGACACATGTATGTGTTTTGTTTTTTTTTTGGCTACTATTTATTCATGTTTGTGCGTATGCAATATAAAGGGTAAAATTATCACAATATATGTGGTTATAAAAAAAAGACAACTGCTTTTCTTTAAGAAAAAATATACATCTATTTTGAGTAATCGAGCTTCTTTAACAGCCTATTCTTCGTAACTAACTAAAAACATTATATGTCATGATGTCAATGAAAATTCGTTATTGTTGGAATGGAAAAAAAAAAAGTAAATTAAAGTTTTTAGTGATGTCATTGTCAAATGTTATTTGCGATCTTTTCCCTCTCTCTTTGTTTTGTCAAATTATGTATGTGACATTCTTTATATTAGTCACCAGATCAATTATAGCTGGTAATCTTTTTTTATTTCTTTTTTCATAGTTGGGAAAAACGTATCAGAAACTCTAGATAATATCTAACCAATCATATTATGTCTTAAAAAAATTAAAATATTACTTAATTTACTTTTACATGCTTTTTATTAAATGATTGGTCATAGTAAAATTTGTGAGATACTATTTGAGACAAAAAATTTGACAGGTTATCCCAACTCATCCTGAAAGGTAATTAGTCGAGGTATCGTGTCCATCCAATTAATGCTAAAAGGCAAGAGGCTAGAAATTATTTGTACCCCACACAAAAATGAATAGACTAAGGAATGACGTAATCCGAATCCCTAGTACTCTTTCTATATATGTTATATATACTCACATGAATCTATACTAATTATCTCATCCACAACCATAGCCTCATCCTCCTGTGAGCTCCTCTCTCTCTCTCTCTCTGCCATCTTTGTTTACTTTTCTCTTCCTAATTCTCTTTTAGTACTTCACCATAACAAATCATATTTGAGAAACAAATATATGGCAAACAGCTCATTCATAGAGAGATTTGCTAATGAGGTTTCACCACCACAGTACATTAGTATCATGAGGCATAAAGCACCCAAGATGTTGGACACCATAGCTGAAGAAGACATGATGGGAATCATTGTTAAGTTCGTCACTAGTAGTAATGCAAATTACAGTACTTCTTTTCTAATCTTTCTTTGTCTTCTCCTCCACCGATCGGAGGAGTTCTTCTTCTTCGCCGTCATCGTCTTCTTCTTCTGCGGCCGCAACTACTAATGCACTTCTCCTTGTTCTCTTGTTAATGCTATGTACATTCTTAAAGCTTTAATTTAGTGTTGAAATCCTCAATTCTAGTTCCCTGCAGAGGAAATATATCTTCCGAAGAAATGAGAGCTTTGGTTTATCATCAGAAACTAGCCTTGTTATGAAGTACGTACTTTATCAAAATTAGACCAATCCTTTATTTTCATGTTTATTATATGGTGTACGCTTGACTAAATAATTTGTGTAACGCTATAGCATATCATTGAGCTAGCCAGCTGCCACTTATCGAAGACCACGTGAGAAAGATTGCTATATTTTTTTTTTCTTTTTTTGGCTGTAAAATTTAAAAATAAAATAAAAAGCAAGCCTTTGCTGTTATTTGTATAATTAGCAAAATTGACAAGTTGTATAAGTGTGTACTTATTCGATATTGTTAATTCCTTTATGTTGAAAGTTGTTGATTAACTAACTTTATATACATCCACATGTTTGCAGCTGTGATTACATGTTATAACATTATATTGTTAATTCTAATAAATTTGAATCAGGACTTTCGTCCAATGGGATGGATAAAAGTGCTCTTAGAATATGTATGTATATGTGTGTTATTCTTTTATGAAATTATGGGGAACAAAGTGTTTAAATGCTATGAAAATAACTTGTAAATCAAACCAACCTAGTTCTCTTGCCCATGAAAAGTTCACAAATGGACATTACAAAACGTTCAGCGCACTTTCATTAAAAAAAAATTTGTACATATAAATTTGTAAGTGTTTATCTTCGGCCCTACACGAACTGTAATATAATACAAATTATTAGCTAGTTTATTTTATGTAACGACTTTAAAAAAGTATAACACGGTATCGTGATGAATAAATTTTTTTTGTCGGCTTATGTTTACAAAATCATTGTTATATATACTATGATTTTGTAAAGATAAACTAATGTCATACCATCTGCTTCTAAATGTTGCATCACGAGTTGCCTATAAAGTTACATTATTATGCAATATTGAAGATGCTTAGCGCACCTTTGACACAGCATATTGGAACTTCATATTGTATTATTCAAAAATAGTACAATGTTTGATGAAATCCATATAATTATATTATTTAATATGCAATCAAAAATTAATATAATACAGATTGTGATATTATACGACTAAAAACCTCCGTAGTAGACCATATCATTTATTTTAAACAAAAAAATATATTGATAAACCAATCAAATATTTCAAATATATTAAAAATTGATACCAAAGACAAAGTTTGAAATGGGTTTGAGGGTTTGGATCGGGATTCGGGATCAAGAATGGGCTTTGAGGCCAGGGTTGAGATCGAAATTCAAAATTTGGGGTCAAGGTCGAGATTTAGGACTGAAATCAAGGTCAAGATTTGGGGTCAGGATTTAAAACTGGGGTGGAGGTGGGGGTCGAGATAGGGGTCGCAGTCGAGATTCGAGGTTAAGGTGGGGGTCGAGATTTGAGACTAGAGTCGAGGTTTGGGATTTGCTATTCAAGAGTAGGATCAGATCAAGATTTGGGACCACATCGAGGTCGAGTCGGGGTTGAGGTCAAGGTCGGGGTTTGGATTTGGGAAGGTTAGGGAAGGGGTAGGGATTCGGGATTTGGCATCAAGGTCTGGTTTCAAAGCTGGGGCCAAGTTCGAGGTATGATTTTAGACCACAGTGGGGGTCGAGGTGGAGATTAGGATTCAAAGTCGAGATCAGAGTCAAGGCCAGGAAGGGTTAGGATTTAGGACTAGTGTCAAGATTCGGGACTGGGTTAAGGTTGAGATTGGGGGTCAAGGTTAGGACTTGGGGTTAGGGTAAAGGTCGTGATTGAGATTCAAAACTCGGGTCAGATCGAGAGTCTGCGAACTCGATTAAGTTAAGATTAAGATGACATGAAGAGAGTTGAGACACATAAATTATACCCCATTGAATGAGTCCATAACTCTAAGCTTGGTTAGGACTTGGCAAAGGGAAAGAATAGAAGTAGCAAACCACGTTATGAGGCTTTTGAAGCCTAAGGCACAACTTACCAGAAGCCAAAAAGGAGTCTTAGAATAATACAAGGCATGATAGTGACCTAGAGAAGGAAGGACATGTAGCGAACCTTGGATATGATGATTACCATGTATAGAGTTGAAGATATACGATGATGTTTATATGATAGAAATTTATGAGATCAATTAGAACACTGATGGAGAGATAAACCATATAAACAATGAAACACCATAAGACGGCCTAAGCAAAAATATGATGTCAAGTATAGAGGACCAGTTAGAGCTAGAAGGATATATGATTTCCTAAGGAAATAGTTACTTGAAGGACTAGAACCACAACCTCAAGATAGATAAAGCGTAGTTAAGCCTCTAGAAACCCCTTTACAAGTTAAAGGAGTAGTGTAGTTTTGCTCTTTTTGGAAGAGCTTACGACAAGCAGTAGCATGGGATTTAGATCTAGAATGATTATCAACCTACAAAAGGGTGTCAGAAGAGGGTAGAATCACCCAATCACCAACTGATGTTACGATAGTATGTTATAGATCTTAGAATAAACACACCTATAAAGAATCGATAATATGATCTTCATACGTTAAAGGACCTAATTATATTCTCCTTCATATAGAATCACGAATAAATTTTATGCTAGAAGAAAGATAACCCTACAGCTTACTCCTAACAAATTGGAGAATATTAGAATGAGCCATTCTAGTTTTGGTAAGAAATCGCTCAAAATAATTTTGATGAATGAATCGAGATTAAAAATGGATTTTGGCCTAAAGAAGGCCACGAGAGCAAGAATGTGAAAAGCCTTATGAAGACAAAAAATGGGATCAATTTTCCTTTACTCCCACACCCAAGAGGAGCAAAACATATGCAAAAGGGACAAGAAAGGACAAGTTAAGTTGTGAATAACCCTCCAAAAGTTTAGAGCAAGATAAGTACGTTTTAGATTGTCTTGTCGCTAGATCAGTCAATAAGATGAAGCAACCCGTTAAAAGGAAACAAAAGAAAGATGGACTTTTGGCCAGTCCCCATGTACCAGATCATGATTTGGACGCAACTATGCAAGGACCTAGTGTATGAAGAAAGGTTAGAATAAGTCTTGGACCAAAAGTAAGAGGGTCTCAAAAAGACATGATTATATTCCTTATCAAAACCTTAGGGTGTAACCCCATATGAAGGCAAGCCTATAAGTAAAAGGTTATAAAAGCAGTATGAGACCCGTAGTTTACTCTCATTTTCGAGCTCAAAAATTTTTTAAGGATGGTATATTGTACTGTCTAGAAAAAAATTCAATAATTAATAAGTATAATTAATTAAAGATTTTTCCATAACTACACCAATAAGTTCATAAAAAGCATTGTCATAACCTGAAACTAGGATTAGTGACTAATTTGATAGATATTTTAAAATTTTGGTAATTCCAAAGATTTGAAAATTTATAATTGGGCCCATAAAATTATCAAAAAAGTCAACTTTTGCTCCAAAGTCTTTAAAGTTAAAAAAGAAAATAATAAAATCTAAATATAAAATTTAAACAAACATATTCATTGATAGATTAAACCTTATAAAATAAAAGCAAACCACAATTGCATAGCTTCCATTAAATTCAAAATATATTCTACAAAAATATATATAGAAAATCTAAAAATACCAATATTCTATTGAGATGTAGTGTAACTTGCAAGCACCAAAGCCTAATCATAATCAAGAGTTTAAAAGTAAGACAAAGATACCATTCGAACAGTGAAGAGTATTGACAATAGCACATGACATTATATATTAAGTAACTTGAAAGAAAAGTAGGAGGTGAGCACACCGTGTCGAACAAGAAATCCATTATTTACCTTTCGGTTTTTCTCGCTATTATTAAATTAAAACCTAGGAAAGCTAATAAACAATTTCATAAAATCGTTATAAATTCATCAAGTCTATAATTTATCATAACCAATCAAAAACTCAAAAATTTGTACTCACCGCTCGATTCTATCACTCACATTCCAGGTTGTTAGTGAAGGAAAGAAAGAAGTGAATAAAATGTCTGTCGTGCTCTAAAAAAAGCACCCTGTATCCGTTATATCCCAAATGAGCACCCCATGGAATAGGCCATCCATCAATAGTCGTACCAAATACTACAATGTCCATTATGCCCAACAAAAAAGCACCCCGTAGGATATAACCTTAAGGAATTCTTCAAATGGCCTTAAAATTTGTTCGATGGTGCCGCGTGAGGTCTCAACATATAACAGAATTGGTTATTACCCCAACTGGCTCTCAAAAACCCTCCTAAGTCACTCTACACATGTTAGTTAGTTTTAATAAAAATTCGACAGCATAACAGCACATCTTTCTTAAAAGAAAAAATTACAAATATGCAAGAAAACAATTTACTAATAGATTTTCAGTGTGCCATAATTGCAAGAAATGCCACCTAGAATAGTTATATATATATATATATATATATATATATATATATATATATATATATATATATATCAATAGGAGGATCACTAATTCATCCACAATAATCTCTAACATATTCAATAACCACAGGCTTCAAATGATATATATAAAACAAATTAACATCAATCTTACAAAATAAAATTTATCTATCACCATGTATAATTTCACAATCAAGGAAAACATTTTCAAAGTCAACAATCTAATTGTTCAAATAAATTACTCATAGTATGCCCACAAATAAAGATCATATAGTTGTATCCTCTAAAACTACCAATTATGTAAATCAATCAAAAATATCATGAAAGATAAGTTATAGATTCCTTACCGATTTGGTTGACAGCATTTGGCAGCGAAACAACTCCGGTTTGCGGAAACAAGGCCATTTGATCACGAGCATTGAAACTTTAATATTCAATTTTAGAAATGCCTTAAAAAGATTTATTTTAATTAAAGAATATTTTAAAAGAAACTGATTTAAGTAATTAATATTATATTAAAAAATTGTTCCACAAATTAAGTACTTTATAATAAGTTATGATTAAGAATATGATTATGCAATTAAGTAATAGCCACGTAGATAGGGTTGTCACAACCCCAACCCCTCGAATCCTGACCTGAACATCGAACCCCAACTTGAACCCAGCCTTGAATTTCGACTCTGACCTTGGTCCTAAACCTAACCCCGACCCTGACTCCAAATCCTAACCCGACCCGACCCTCAAATCTAGAACTCAACCTTGGTCCCGACTTTAAATCTTGACCCCGACCCTGGTCCCCAATCCTAACATCAAGTTCTGAAATCCAATCCTAAAACCACAACCCAAATTTACTATGTTTAAGGTTTAAATAATACAACATGTTAATATGGTGTAAAACTAATCAACGTATAATATAACATTAAAAAAATACAATACAATATAATACAATATACCAAAAATGCTCCTAAGAGCATCAACAATATTACAGATGCTTAAGAACATCGATCCAAACCCAATAAAAACGTGGAGTTTCTTTTTTTTGCCTTTACATTTTAGTAAAGGGATATCAAAGACCAAAGGTCGAAGATAGAGCTCAACACAATACTCATAATTGATTTATTTACTAAACTCAATTCAAATATTTAACCCTACCTGATATGAGCCAACCTCCTGAGTTTAGGTTAACCCAAAATTCGGGTGGGTTTAGGTTCAGTTTTTAGCAACCCAACATCAGCTCAAACCAGCCAATAAAATTTTATATTTTTTAAAATATATTTTAAAAAGATTTTATTAGCTTTTATAATGATTTTTTTAACTATATTACACATATTTGTGTGGTTGTTCTTTTTTTACATTTGTTTTATTGTTTTACATTCTCTTATATTTATTTGAAATTGAATTATTCATTTGGATGCGTTGAAATTTTTTAAAATTGCTCAATTTACTGGGCATTGGGCCCTAGTTGGAGACATGAAGCAGGAAACATGTGATTCGAGTCACCAAATATTTCCTTATATTTTCTCTCTGATACGGTGGAAATGAGCATACTTTCGTGCGCCATTAATATTTAGAAGATTGTAGCTAATGGTCTAATTTCAAAATTTTATAGCAGTAAATGAAACATTTAACACAATTGTTGATAAACAACATTTTTACTCCTAAAAGAATATTTATAAGGGTTAAAAAACTGATAAAGGTGTTTGAAAAGTGAGTAGAAACTGAGAGTCTGAAAGTATTATAGCATGTTAGAAATTTAAATTATAGCATATTTTTGCTTTATACTGTAGGATGTGACAGTTACATTGTTTGAATTAAAACTGATTTTATCAAACACTTTATGGGTTTTTTTTTTTTTTTTTTTTACGTATAATCCATTGAGAAATTATGACTCAATAATCAAGTTACTATTGATCTAGCCAAAATGACAAAGCCAACGAATATATATATATATATATATATATATATGCGCGCGCGTGTATATAGAGAGTAAGCAACAATCTAACAAACAAGACAAATGAAAACAACTGAAAATAAACATCGGCCTTATTTAATTAAGCATTTGAACACTAATGCTTTCGAAAACTTGGTAAATATTATGGGCACTTAGTAAATAAGTTTATCTTAAACAATTAATAAGTGTTATGTAAATAGAAAATAGTAAATATCGATTAAAAAAAAATCTTCTCAATTTCATGGATTAAGTCCCATAAACCCCGAATTACCAAATTTGACGTAAGTACAGGATTTACCCGATAAATCCCAATTTTTCTGTCATTTATTTTTATTCCACAAAAAAATGCTATTTACTTCTTTCTTCTTAAATATCTTAATAAAAAAAATGAAGCCAAACATTAGCATTAAGTAGGCTCTGTGCACTACTACAAATCAGAGATTAGACAACGCGTATTCAACAACATTTTATAAAAACTGCTGTCTAATATGTTTAAGAAAGTGCAATACGAAAAGTTTCATGTTTCAAAAATTTGTACGAGAACACTAGATGATTGCTTTTTAAAAACCGTCGTCTAATGTTCTTGAACAATAGCTAGGTTTTTTCCACTCTTTTTTGTTTTTTGAAAAATTTTGAATTTTTCTATCCCCTACTTAAATTTCAAATACTTTCTTCCGTTCCACTATATTTTGTTTACAAACTCTAAAGTTTTTCTTTTAAATCTTATTTTTTCTCTCTAAGTTTGATATCTCTTTCTCTTTCTTTCTCACCTCCTAACTCTCTCTTTAATTCTATCCTCCCAACACTTAGCAATTTTCTTTAAATTATCTTCCTCACCCTTCTAAACTCCCCACTTCCCCAACCACCACTATAAAGGTCCTCATATCCATCATATCCATCATGTTCTTGTCGCCGTTGCCATTGCTACCCCATTGAGCCACAAAACTTAGGTATTTTACTTTCTTTAAATTTAAGTTGTTTTGTTCGGATGTATAGTTTTTCTTGATATTTGATTAAGTATTTTTTGTTCTTAAATTTTATAGAGAAACTTTGGTTACGATTTTAGAAATAAATGTCATCTTCATATTGATTAAACATGACAAGAAGAATTTGTAACATATGTTTTTGATACTTTTTGTGTTTAAATTAATGAAATATAAATTAAGTTTATTAAAAAGCTGAATGATGTGAATTTTTGAATAATATTTGAAGAAATGTTCTTTGAGAAGAAATAGTTTTTGCAAATTTTGTTCGATTTTAAAGGCACGAATCACAATAGATGGCAGTTTTTATTAAAAAAATCGTATCTAACACACATATTAGACGACGGTTTTCTTTAGAAACCATCGTTTAATATACATAAATAACGTCCAAGAACACTTTAGACAACACTTAAAAAGCGTCATGAAAAATGCACATATTACTACTTCATATTAAACAATGATTTAGTTAACCATCGTTTAATAATCATTATCTAACAATAACGTCTCTTCTGAAGTTAGTTAGAAATTAGTTATTCATATATATGTACCATTTTGATATGAAATTTAGGCTTAAATTTTCTACAATTGGTACGTTTGAAATTTAACTTGTGAAAGTTTTATTCCCCTAAACCACCCTAGGCTCAAAGGAAAGGATCTAGTAAATGGATTGATGGCAACTTTATATAATTGGGATTAGGCCGAGGAAAAAAGCGCTCATGGGTCAATAGTGACGGATCATTTTGGCCTATTGCATTAGTGCAAAATATGGACTTGGCTCCAAACACATTGGAAACATGTTGGTCGTGGTGGAGTATTTTTTGCTCTTAGTATCGTTAGAAACGCTAGACTCAAAAAATTAACTTCATACAACTATACAACATGTCCTCACTGCGTATAATTTTTTCTTTGCATTATTTGCACTTTAGTCTATGAACATTCAACATAGTGACATTTTATCTTTAAATTTTCAATTCAAATTAGTTCTTAAACTTTTATTTTGTGACATTTTTAGTTTCTAAAACTAAAATTATTGATCGATTTCTAAAATTTAAAGTAGATAATAATATCCCTATGTATAAGAACTTGAAATTTTAGTTTTTCCTCAATCAAGGATTATTAATCTTAGTGAACTAAAATAGTGGTCACCACATGGGCCAAAGCTAACAAAAAATCAGACGAAAAGCTTAAGAAGAAATTACAAGTGTGCTTATCAAAAAATAAATAAAGGATTGTAAGAACAACCTCTTGTAACACGACATATGTCATGGTATCAGGGCAACCTCTTGTAATGAGGCGCGTGTCATTGTATCAAGCCTACCTCTCGTTACGAAAGACCTATTGTTGTTTCTGGGCGACCAATGCATGTGGGACACGTATCAACACACTTACAACCCAAGTGGAGGGATGCATATGTGTGTCTGAGTCCGGGAATTGATGACAAAAGGAAGGAATAAGAAGATAACCTTTTTGGATTCTTTCCCAATAGGAGAAGCCAGAAGAAATCCTAAGCCCAAGAATAAATATTACAGATTCAAATCAAATGATCGGGGAAATAATCATCTGATAAGGGCATATCAACTGTAAATAGAACATGATATTATCTTTTGAAGGATTCGCACTTTTATTGTTCTACTATTATTTTGCTAAAATATTTCCATTATTGTATGCTTAAGCATCAAAATATCTTGTACAGATTAGTCCCTCAAGCACCAGGGACAACATAGCAAGCAGAGAGCAGTGGAGGATGGCAAAGCAAGTGGTGGATCCTTGATATTTAAAAATCTACTCCAACACAAAGGGTCTATAAAACTTTTATTATTGATTTAGTAAGTAAATACATTATTAAAATTCCTTTTTCATTTTCCCATCCCGTTTCCTTTTGATGAAACACGCCTTCCATGAGCAGCTCCATTTTACTGATATAGGAATCCAAATTTACTTCGCACCTTACAATATAATTGTAC
The DNA here is from genome assembly GCA_025403435.1 of Artocarpus heterophyllus. Lineage (NCBI taxonomy): Eukaryota > Viridiplantae > Streptophyta > Magnoliopsida > Rosales > Moraceae > Artocarpus > Artocarpus heterophyllus. Next base: position 16,637,553 of record CM046338.1, on the reverse strand, counting down.
ATCTTAAATATTCTAGTCATGGAAGATATTTAAAGCTTTGTTTGTGCAGTAATATCGTGTGCATGAATTCTTAATTAAGGAAACGACTATTTAATTCTTCATTAATTATGTGTGTGTATATATATACACTTATATACTATATAGTATATGTTGTCAAAATATGTATGCTTTAACCTATACATTTAAGTCGCGACCAAATTTATCCACGCATAATTACGAGGCATGGAACACCTTACTCCTCATTGTCTCCTTAGTTGTGTTTGTTATTGATTATGATATGTTTTATGAAGGAATTCATTCCTTTTGGATTGATGATAAATTTCAACCTTCACATGTGTATATTTGTGTTTTTATAGTGTGTGTATAATATATATGAATTTTATTGTAGGCTTTTATGCAGTGACAAAGCAACGATATTGTGCAGCCACTCAATTTGTAAAATTTTGATTCTGGTCCTTAATGTTTTTTTTTTTTTCAAAAGTACTGTGTATTCTCATTTTTTAAGGAATAATGGGGCCGTTTGATATTGTTTTCAAAATAAGTGAAAATGTTTTTGTTTTGAAAAATGAAAATCTTTTGAGAATTGTGCTGAGAATGTTTTTAAAGTTTTTACCTCGAAAAAAGTACAAAAACATTTTTAAAAATTTCAAAAACAAAACCAAACAGGACCATTATTAAATAATGAAAATATATAACCATTTCTCAAATCAAATAAAACACAATCACTATTTGTCCTTTTTCCTTTTAACGCCTCCATTTAAAAAGAAAAATAAATTTGGCTCTAAATTGTTTGTACAAGATCATCATCCGTGGAACTGAGGAGAAAACTGCAAAACAAACTGTATACTCCGGACAAAAGAAAAATAGATGGTAAAAACATTAGAGATTTGAAACTTATTAAAAAAAAATAAAGAGTTTTAAGAAGCAGTTAAATTCGTTCAAATAAGAGAAAGAAATATAATTTATATATCTTTTTCACTTACAGGATGGCTTAGCTTAGGACTAGCTACTCCTTTGTCTTAAAGTTGACCAATTTAATTTATTCTCGTTACTTTTAGCATGAGTATGTGTCTATTAAGGTTCGCATTCTGGTGGTTTTTTGCACCATGTAAAAAAAACCCTTTTTACTTTAAAATTTTTGTATGTATGATTGAATTTCTTTCACCTTTGATGTCCCACTATGCCATATAATTTATAATTTTTTATATCAGGTTAACACCGTTAGTCCCTATTAATTATTAATATTATGATACTTGGGTTTTTAAACGTTAAGTTTTGGTAGATTATCTTTAGACTTTATCATTATTAATAATTTTTTTTTAGTTTTGGTCATTGCAGTGATATTGACAATAATTTCCTGAATGTATAGGATAAATAATCACATCCATAAGACCTAATGGCTGAAAATTTTACCTAAAATATTAAATAAATGCAAAATTTTGATTATTTAAGTGCGAGTTATTGGCCAAACAAAATAACCACTAAATTTAGAGCATTTAGAGGGGAAAAAAACTTTAAACCATATTTTGGCTTAGTTTTATCTTTTTATGCCATGTATTTTATGTTTATTCAAATGATACACCTTCAGTTTATTATTTCATCAAATTTATACCTTCATATTAAATTTAATACGCAATTTATATCTTTTCCTAATCATTAATCTTCAATTTTGACATAGTAAATTGCCCAAGCTACTCCTAAATTGAAAAATAAGAAAACTTTAAAAACTTAAAAAATATATATATACTAAGGCTTTTGTCTTTAAAATGTATAAATACCCTAAAAATAGGTGTTTTATGTGTTTATATTTTTGTTTTTTTGTTTTTTTTGGAAGTTTTAATTTTTTTCCTTTTATTTAAGGATAATTTGGTTATTTTAAAGGTGAAAATCAATTATTGACTAAAATAAGGTATAAATTTATGTATTAAATCTAATCCGAAAATATACATTCGATGAGATTAAAAACCAAATGTATAGTTTTTGAATTAACCTAAAACATAGGATATAAAAAGATTAATATCCCTTTGTAAATAGATTAAGTAAAGAGCTAGTTTATCAATAGTTATTATTATATTTCATTTCAATGACTAATCAGAGGTAATGAATTGTGATTTTGATATTCATTTAATGTTGAACCAAATCAGAATAAATCATTCAATCTATTTCTATTTAATTTTATTGTATTCTTATTTCTTATCACATTGTTGATTTATTTCACAAATCAAACGACAACTTAGATCCGAGTAGACATTACATTTTATGTCATGTCATTAGGATTCAAACTGTTGTGGACACACACTCTCACGCATTCATTTGGAAACTATTAAAACTACAAAATAGAGGAAAGAAAAAAAAATCCACTTCGAGGAATGAGGGTAACGTAGTGGGTTATAAATCCTTCCGCTTTAACTATAGGTTGAGGGTTCGAGTCACATTAAGCCTCACTTGAAAATGATTGGTAGAATGAGGTTTTTAATAACTAAAGAATTCATCGAGTATAACTTAATATGGGACTTTTAGTATCTAAAATTCCACCATGCTTCACAACTCTGTATTACATCCAATCTCGACATGGTGCATTTTTGACAATCCATCATTGTTGGGCCTACATTAGCAATAGTCTATATTATCGTTGACCTAGCAACTTATAATACAATGGCTTTGATTTAAAACCGCAACACAGTAGATTGGTCACGATACCAATTGTCACATGCCCATTGAATAAAACTCACTGTCATAAAACCCACTTACAAAGGAGAAAACTTAGAAGCTTATAAACTACTGGTTATCTTATGATCAGGCTGCGCAGAACTTTTGGCATCTGACAAATACTTCTTTGATTAGATCAAATAAGTTTTAGTTTGTCATTTCTCTTACGTGCACGTTATAAACCAAGCCAATATTAAGCTTTTAGTATGTGTAATAACTCAAATTACCTGTAAAGGGGTCCCACAAATTTAATTAGCACACAAATTTGGAACGAAGCATTTAACGTTATTCATGTAAATTAACACATAAAACAGAACTAGCTAATAACCTCTCTCGTCACTTTAACTGAAAAAAACATCGGACGGCTGGTAATCAGATATTCGGCACCGGTGCCAAGCAAGCATGACGTTGCAGATGACGTAGACTCGCACGTGACAGTGGCAGGAGAGAATAGCTGTGTGGAAGACCACACAGAATCCAAGGAGGGGCAAAAGTGGAAAGAGGAAGAAGAAAAATAAATAGGAAAAAAAAGGAATTAGAGTGGTCCCCAGGGGAAAATGAGAGCAGGCCTAATAGGGAGTGAGCTGTCAAAATGGGGAAGAAAGGGACACGTGTCGGATGGACAACTGGAGCGGTCCCATGACGGTCAGACACGGGCCTGGTGGGCATTTTCGCAACGTGCGCCTCGACCTTGTCATCCGACAGCGACTTCTGAGTGGTTTGAACAACGCAACGGTACGCTTAGCCGCGTACGATTATTTCTTCTTCTTTTTTTGCGGTTCTTCTCGCGCTACCAAACTCAATTTCTCGGCTCTCCTCGCTTTCTTTGGGTTCTCGACATTCAACTTCTCGGCTCTTCTCGTCGACGTGACCCTCAGAATTTATTTACGGGCTTCAAAATAAAAAAAATAAAGTTGCATGAACATAGCGTTGTACGCTATTTACTTTAAAAAGAAAAAGGCACTGGTAGAATGTTTTTCGATATAGAATTTTACTAGATTAGTAGGAACACATACAGTTGCGTATCAAAATTTTATACTATAACATAGTTTTTTTTTTTTGTTTTAAGCCCACATTTAGATATTTATGTATTTAAAAATCTATATTATATTTTATTAATATACAATAACCCAACTCAAAATTAAAATAATTTTATAGTTCCTTTTAAAAATATTATTGTATCTAATAAGATGTTTGACTCTCGGTTAGAACCAATTAGTTGTAATTAACAAACAATGTAAAGTTTTTAGCAGCAATAATGAAAAACAAAAAGTTGATACAGTGTAAAACTCTTACATGCTATAGCATTTTCAAGCAAAATTAGTTCTAACTATAATTCTCAAACATACTATAAAATTCCAAGAGATATCAAAATCTATCGGGAACAACTGTAGTGTTGATAAATTTTTGTTTTGAGTAGATCTTTGCTTTTGTAATTAGCTAGCCTCCACTAATCAAAATTTATGGCTCCATCGTTAATAATAATAGTATGTAAGAATTTTAGAATGTTTACGATCTAAACTCTAGTTCATGCCACTCTTCTAAACACCATATAAAGCAAAGTACTTCATATTTGTGGTAAGTGACGATCATATAAAGATTGCTAGGTTATTTTGCGAAGGAAAATGCCTAGAGAGATCAATTATGTACAGAAGACATGCTCAACTAGGCTTTAAAGTGTTGTCTTTTTAAGACAATATTAAAACTAATTAATTGTCTTTTATATGTGTGTCTATGTGTCTATATATTGCCAAATTGGTTATTAAGGGCAACCTGTTACATTACTTTTGCAAACGTATTTGTTCGAAGCCTTTTTTATATACCATTTCTTTTTCTTTTCTTTTTTTTGTCATTGACTGAACTTGAATCCCAGAAATAGAGAAATTGTAGAAACATATGAAAATTTTTATAATTAAATATTATCCTCCAGAAGACAAAAAAGAAAAAAAAAAGTAGTGTACGATCACAAGTTAATTAAGAACAACAAGATGGGGAAAAAAATCATAGAAACAAGGAAAATATAATAGCATTGTAACAACGCAAAGGGGTGTTTCATGTTTAAAAGGAAAGAAGAGTTTAAAAAATAATGAGAGGATTGGAAAATAACTAAACCAAAACGATTGGACGAAGTGGGAAGGAATTCGTGGGGTTGGTGGGAAATGGGCAGTGGTCAGAATCCAATTAAAGTCACGAGTGGAATAGAATAGGCATATACCAAGTTGATTCACATATTCAGCCAGCTATATTTCCAAAAAAAAAAAAAAAAAAAATCTCAAGTCAAGTTGCTATAACTTGCTTAGCTCATGACGTGTTCTTTTGTTTTGGTTGGTCCCATTTCCATCTATCCCTTTTTGGCCTGAAAAATGTTTTAAAATAACTATTAATACCACAACTAATAAAAAATAAAACTTATTATAGATGTATATTATGAGACACGGCTTTTAATAATATCCTATAGCATTATTCTTTCAGCTTGAGGTACCACTTAAAGCCCTAGATTGGACGTGTACCATTTCAGACCCGACATTTTCTTGTTTACTTTTTCCTATTATTGGGACTCAATGTGCTAATAAATCCCTACCAAAAATAATGTTGAACTTTAAGCTCTTACCGGAATAAATCTTTAGTTCGGGAGCCTTTTTGTTTTTACTTTTGATCCGTAGACGAAGAAAAGTAAATAAAAAGACTTTTTAATAAATGTTTAAAATTATATTTTTAATAAAGAATAAGCTTAAATGAAATAAAATAATGTTTGACATCTTTTAATAAAAGTAGCTTTTGAATTTAGAACGTGAAAAACAACTTCTAAAAAGCTCAAGTCAACCAGCTTTTGAATTTAGGAAGTTTTTTGGTCGGTTTAACTCTTTCCCCCCTTTGCACCAAGTTAAATAATTGTGTTACCTATGTGACATAACTCTTTTCCGGGGCTTTATATAAAGACTAATAGTTGGCAGTGCACACGTCTAAAAATTTCATATTACTCTAATTGAACAAATAAGACAGATGCTCGCCCATAAAACTTGCTAAAAAAAAATTCACAATTCACATTTTCTAAACTCTTTAATTGAGAACGACGTAAAATTTCATATTGCCCAGATCATGGCAATAGGTAGTTGAGAAATTTCTGCAAATTTTTCTTCTTTTTTTTTAATGTTTAGAGAGAGAAATTTTGACCCCTTCAGCAGCCAAAATTATGGAAACAACTGGACTTTGAAAAGACCCTTTCGGACATTAATATCTTTGCATGGATACCATGCTATTAAATGTGCACTTTTGGTCAGTTGTTGTTGTCGTCCCCATTTCTCCTTTTTTTTTTTTTTTTTTTTCACTTCTTCCCCTTCATTTTAATTTTCTTCAGCTTATTTCTCTCTTGTCCTTTTTTCCCCCTCTTTACCTGAGAAAAGGGGACCCCCTCTTTACCTGAGAAAAGGGGAAAAGTAGATGGATGGAAATAGTTTGTTTCAATGGCCAGTTCAGACCGAAAACAAACAGAAGGATTTGTATAAATGACTTTTTAAGAAAAAAATTTTTGATCAATGACTTTTTTTTGGTCAGTTTTTGACATCTAAAAAAAAGCTTTTTAGTTATCAAAATAGTTTCAATTTTTTTGTTTCATCCTATTGAGGCTTTTTATCTTGTTATAGTCATTTTTCTTATTTTTTTTGATCAATGACTTTTTTTTTGGTCAGTTTTTGACATCTAAAAAAAGGCTTTTTAGTTATCAAAATAGTTTTAGTTTTTTTGTTTCATCCTATTGAGGCTTCTTATCTTGCTATAGTCATTTTTCTTATTTTTTGAAAAAAAATTAGGACAGTTTACTACACAAAAGTGTGTTTTTTGGTTCAAAAAAAGAGAGGTCATTTCCTCAATTCAAAATTTTTTTTTGCCCTTTCTTCAAATTCTTCCAAAACAATATTGTAATTTAAATTATGTAAGGAAAAATGAAAGAAATATTATAGCAAAATTCATTCAAATTAATTTTTTTTTGAATTTAAAACGGTGAACCAAGTAATTAATTAATTATTTATTTATTTATTTTAGTGTATGAAGCGTTGTTTTTATTATTTTATTTATTCATTAATGTTTGTCCCCATGCAAATGCGATTTAAACACTGCTTTTGGTTCATGATTCAAGAGTGCCGTTCACCAATAACGAGCGCACTCTAGTTTTCTTCTACTCATAATGAGGAACAATATTATAAATATGTAATATGTAAGACTAATTAATGGGAGCTTTGAATTTTAATTAATCTTAAGAAATCATTGATATATCTTGTCACCTAAAACTAGAGTTGGTGACGTGATTGTTTACTTAAGATGTTTAATTAAAATTAATTTTAAACACTGATTTTGATAAGTTGATTTTTAAGAAAATTCGAGGAAATATCGGACTTTAAATAAAATAAAGAAAACTGTTTATGCAAAATAATTTAAGTTCACATTTTATTCTCAACTTTTAAGTTATCATGTGCTTAAAATACTCAAAGAAACAATTTTAAAGTGTTTTCAAAGAAAAACACTAAAATAACATTATAATAAACTATCACAAGGATACCGTCCGGATCCCACCGAAACACAAAATACATGCATACATAATTGAATGATAGGTAGGTAAAATAGACACCCAATCTATAGTCCAACAAAAATAACAGAAGAGCATGAAAATAAAAAACTATACATGCCTCAACAAAACATAATTAACTACAATATATGATAACTCAGCTCACGAACTCCACTAGCCACATTGATCAACGTGCTACTCTGCAGTGTACTAAGGTTCTCCTAGAAGGACTTAAAATAAAAACAATATATAAAATTGTGAACAAAAGGCTCCATAGGTCTATAAATTTTGAAAGCTAGATTTTACATAATAAAAACTTGCAATAAACATAAAAGAGGGAAAGCATTGAAAATAAATAAATAAAATTCTTGCAAAAGGGCTTACCATAACGCATCATATGGTTTATCGAAAATCATAATCTCATTTGCATGGTATGAAATCACCCCCAAAGTGACTTGTATGAGTTTTTGGGACCTACTTTCTAAGTCGCCTTCCGTACAGCTTAAGCTCTAAAGGCTCTATACATTTAAAACTCAACTAGCTAGAGAATGTCACACCGGTTAGAGTTTGAAAACTATCTTAAACATTTTCTTACTCAAGAAAATCTCATCTAGATATATTGAATTTGTATTTATTAAAATATCCTTTAAAATCACATTTTTAAAACATTTGAAAATAATTTATAAATCGTTTCTTAAAAACATTTAAAGAATATACGTTCATATAAAATAATTCATTGAAAACACAATCCAAACTCAGATTTTTCACATGCAAACTCTTATTTAACATAATACCTCAAGAACAAAGCAAATCAATAAAATATCACAACCCAGCTTTCTAAATCCGAATTTGAACAAGTAAATCAAACTCTATATTTTTTTTTTTTTTGATGAAGTGAGTAAAAGAATTAATTAGATTTTGAGCTTTCTAACCTCACATTGTAGCTAGGTTGTATTTTGATTTGATGGTTTTGCCCCTGTTCTTGTTTGCAAGGCTGAGTTTTTTTGGGGTTTCTTCGAAGCAGATAAAGAGGATAAGGAAAGAGAGAGAGTGAGTGACGTGAGAAAGGGAGGGGAAAGAGATTGAAAATTCTGGAGTGGTTCTTTGGCTTTTAATCTAGAAGAAGAGAATGTTCCCAAGTAAAACCAGGGCCTGCTGGTTTAGTTCAGAGCACTTGGGAGTCTAATGGTGTGTTTACAAAAGTGATGGAACAATTTTTTTAGTTATAAACAGCGTAAAGCTCTCACATGTTACAGTAACAATAAAAAAATTGCTACAGTGTAAAGCTCTCATATGCTACAATAAAAGTAGTTCTAACCAACGATTCCTACCACCCTCCTAAATACTCTATAAGTCGTGAAATTCTAACTTTGGCATTGTACGCGAAATCTAAGTGAGTTTAGTAGAGGCTGTTTTGCAATTTGGCAAGAGTTGAGGCCTCAGAAAGAATTTAATTAAAACAATGGGGAAATTGTGTAAATTTTCAAAGTGACTAGAAATTGATTTTGAAAAAAATTCAAATGGTAAAAACAGAATTAAAACTTATATGTTGTCAATCACAAATTAAAGTCTTAATTGGCACACTTGTCATCATATTTTACACACTTATCTTATTTAATTGAATTGGGGCATGACATATCCATTAATTAGCTACCATATTTTCAAGTCAACTAGCTAAAATGATATATGTCTCTAGCAATACTGCGGAACCCAAATTTTTGAGTGTGTAGTTTTTTTCTTTCTTTTTAAAAAAGCATTGTTTTTAAAAGACAACAAAAGCCGCAATAGGTTTGTAGAAAACAATTAATTGTGCTAATACGGAGGCACCTCAAGGCAGAAAGGATAAGTTACACGCTATTACATGAGAATTTGGATACTAATATAGTAATATAAACCAAAAGTAACCAGTTTCATATATATATATATATATATATATGTATATATACATATATATATATATAGCAGAATTATTGTTGAAAATTGAAACTATGGCTTACCATATTTAATATCAGAGTATAAGAAAAATGAAATCATGACATATATACTAGAAATTTCATATCAAAAACAAAAAGCTTTTATGGCATTTGACAAGCATAGTTAGAACTAAATTTTTAGTTATTAAATAGTGTACAGCTCTTACATGTTATAGTATAAAGCAAAAAGTTGTTACAATGTAAAACACTCATATGTTATAATGTTTTGTAGCAACTTTTTGTTTTTTACTGTAACATATAAGAACTGTATATTATTTAATAACCAAAAAGTTGGTTCTAACCATACTTACAAAACACCTTATTCATCAATCCTTAGTTCAAGTCCAAGTACTTACGAAGGGACAAAAAAGAAGTACCATGAGAAAGTTCAAACATAGTCAAAAAATAAATAAAAATAAAAATAGGTCAAATGAACATTCCTACAACAAAGAATCTTTAGATACATGTTTATTTTTCTTAAAATTTAAATCAAATAAATCCTTTGAATCTAAGTTTTCAGAGTTCTACTCCCTCCTTTGAACTCTTTAGACTCGGATATGTTTGTTACAATAAAAGTTGAAATTATTATTCTATATTTGAGGGAAAAAATCATAACTTATTCATTTGATATCTGATTAAAATAATTTTTCTTTCACTGCATTCCTAATAAAAGTGGAATAAATTAAGATCCACATTGTCTATTTTTTAAGATTATAAATATTAAGATTATGTTAGATTTATTAATAAATCAAAAACTTTTTTTACTATCTATCTAAACGCAAATCTTAATTTTATTCCTATTCAGATTAACACTTTAATTGTACATTCAAACGTCAATTCAAATAATAATTTAAACCACTAATTCAAATCACACAACTTAAATCAAAATAATTTAAATCAATATAATTCGAATTCATTTACTAAACAGATCCGAACTGTTTTGCTTTATTTTAATTTTATATATTATAGATATAGTTATATAAAAAGATATGACAAATATACCAAGGAGGCTACTTATTCTTGTTATGTCAAATTAGTGTTATGAATTACAAGGGGCTATTAATAGTCTGTTTGATAAACTAATTTAAATTATAAATTTATTATAATGTTTTATTTCATAAAATTTTAAAAACAAATTTATTTAAATTTAAAGAGTTAACGAAATATACAAAACAAACTGACCAAGCAGGATTGTTGATTTGTTTTGCGCTCCAAATTACAATTAAATAAAATCTCATCAACGTGTCCTTTTCCTGTTGGCAAACCAAAAAAAAAGTCACATCTGTTCATGTCAAATCATATTATATTACAGGGACGGCATGACACATTTATAGTTTCGTCATCAGCATATGTCACACCTTATATTACTTTGTTGAAAGGACAAAAAGGGCACCACGGAAATATTTTACTTTTCTTCCCACGTTACAATATGATTGGCCCATACACTAGTCAGAGATGCTCCAAATCTACATCAAAATAAAAGGCCCCCCAAATCATACTAAAATATTCACGTAAATGCCATCTCATAGCTTTTGTTAGTGCTTTGTGATGCCTCATTTTCATCCTATCCTTTGCCCTAATGATTATGATACACCATGGGTACAGCCCATCTTAATTAGCATATACGTCTTTAATTTTTTTTTTTAATTTTATAAAAGCTTTACGGCCTTAGTAATTGTCTTTTTTATTTATAAATAGGTAATGTTGTTGATTACAGCTCAAAATTCTGATCGATAAGGATAACAATTTTGTGACACGAGCTACAAAATTTTAATATAAATATTTACCAATTAAACCGCTAAAAAATTAATCTGATAATTAAAATAATATAAAACAGTAGCTTCTATTGATAGCAAAAAAGAGTAGTTCCATGATAAAAATTCCCTTATTTTAATTATAAGTAGAAAAAAATAATAAAAAAAAAGTTTAAGGACTTATGTGCTAATAATAGGGTTAGAACTATTTTTTTCCTTATCAGTATGAACAGATGTTTATGCTATTGGATTAATTTTAAAAATTTATAACGAGCGATATAGAAGTATTTCCAACCATAGATCAAATCGTTAAAAAGTTAATTCAATGACTAAAATAATATATCCTACCTATAGGAAAAAGAAAAAAGAAAAAAGGAAAAAGGAAAAAGAGTTCTTATTGTAAGAATTCCCTAACATCAGTCTTAGTTCACATTTTAAACGCTTAACTCTGAGATTGTAACGCCCCTATATGGGGGTTAACAGTTTTTAATGAGATAAAATAAAAATAAATAATAAAAGTAAAACCTTAAAAATAAAATTTACCCGGGACTTAAATGAAAACTCTCAACTCAAAAATAAAAATATAAACGATAAATAAACCACAGTTTTAATGTAGCACCTTAAATTTAATAATATAAACTGTTGTCATCATCATTTTAACCCTCAACACATTATAATACAGTCACAGAAAGTAACAATTGATGCTTACATTATCATGAAGAACATTCTCAACGATTGAAGCAGTCCCAATGTAATATAGTTACATCACTTCCTCAACTATATTTCTCGTAGCCACCTCACACTTAGTGAGTCCTGAAAAGATATAAACATAAGGGAATGAGCAACACTATGCTCAGTAGAGAAAGCCATTACCCACCTTTAGGTTTTTATCATTACCACATTAAAATCTGCATGGTTAGTAAGTCACATCATATTTCAGATTATGAGGTTTATTATGATCACATCTTATGGATACCGTAGTTAATCATTACCAAGTGTCATAATTACACATTTATACAAATATTACCAATCATCATTGTTCCTAGGTATCCATGTTAAATTGAGTATCACTCAACTCATCGAGACCCAAATTGGCGCACCTGATCACCCTATAAACATTCCAAGGGTGTTCCGGTGAGGGGACATCAAGCCCCGAGTCCTCACCAAATCGATTCCTGTACAGTGTGTTCTGGGACTTTCAACCCAAGGAAGCGTCATCGCCTTCCCCCTATTTTACCTTTTAGGGTATTCATGCCCAAGGACGTAACCGTCGCCCTCTTCATGTCTCACAATTTCTCTATATTGAATCATTATCAATAGAGTTAGTTTTCCTAACCATGCTTCTCAATTTATAACATGTGTCAATTCATTATGTTCCTCGCCGTACAATACAAGACGAGTCCATGTCATAGTTTCATATGTGATAATCATATAATATCAGTTCAACATAGATATATATATATTGCGGCAAAACAATCAATTTTAATTCTATAAAAACCTCACAAAAGATGAGTAATAGAATCCCTACCTTTTAAGCTTATCAACAGTCTCTTAATCCTGGAATCAATTAACGTTAGCTCCATACTCCCTTGATCCTAAGGCGTGCATAAGGACAATTAAAACTAAAGCACAACATACAACTACATTCATAAAATTTATTTTAATTTAATCTTAGAATTTCAAGAAATAACCACTGCCCATAGAGGTATTATAAAGTTTAACAATATAAATTTTCTGTCTAGGGCATATACACTTAGACTTCATACATATGCTCCAAAATAGCAACAAACATATACTTAGGTTTAAGAACGCAAATTTGAATAATCCTTTAGTATAAAAGAAAATTTATAAATGAAAGACTAAATTTGTTCATAAGATTCTAACCTCGGATTATGGTTAGTTGGAAGCTTGAAATGGCTTCAAAACAGGTTCCTTTACTTCGGTATGACTGAAATTCTTGCTCAAATGGAGGTGATGGTGGCTGATTTTTATGGCTGCCTTGAAGAAGTTCTCTAAGTATTTTGCTTCAGCAAAGAAATGAGAAGAAGAGTGTGGGAACCGTGGAAGAGAAAGGAAGAAAAGATGAAGTCTTTGAAGAGAAGTGATAGAAACAATTATAGAGGAGACATGTTGAAGCATGTCACGGAGGAAATAAAGAAAATGAGGGTCAAGAGTAGTTGGAAAAGATATCCTTATGTCTCATCTAAAGACTTTAACACACATAATGCCAATATGACATTTTTGAGATTTATTAGAAGTTCTAAGGCTTTTTAGTAATCATACTAAATAAATATAGGAGAATTTTAGAAAACTTAAAAATAGATAAAAATAAATATTATAAAATAAATTTAAATGAAGCAATTTTTTTTTTATACATTAAAATTAATTTAATTACCTCAATACCCGTTAGGAGAATAACGGGTGTCACAGCTCTACCCCCCTTAAAGAAATTTCGTCCTCGAAATTTCAATTCTGGCAATACTAGTAAAAATTTTGATTCCATTATGATTCCAATTCCGAGTCTAAACCGTTAATGTTGTTTATCTTCCAAAGTTAAGTTATCGTATCTCCACTTATTTACTTGCATAATAAATCTTACTCCTAAATCCCTCAATGAGAGTATTTCTGACAAGTTTCAACTTATAACACCGTATAATAGTCTAAGAATCTGATCAGGCATACATATTGACCATACCATGATTCCAGTCCTTCATTGTCCATGGACTGTGATTTACAATCACATTTAAGGAGATTGCCAGAGAAATTTTATATACTTCATCTTTAGGTTCCTTTTCCTTTTTGAGTAAGGAAAAGTCAAATATATTTGATTTCATACCTCAACTAATAAACTAAAACATAATCATAAAACATATATCACAAACGCTTTTATTCAAAACTATACATTAAACTTACTCATAGAGATATTAAACGGAATCTCAGAGTTGCAAACATACCCGGCATATTTTTCATTAAACAGCTATCCTCATGACACAAACATTCAATCCAAATAATATACTCATATTTCATATGGAATATCCCCATAACTGACTCTGGTACTTCCACATAATATTAACAGAATATTACACATTACAAACATAATACGGATACGTTTCGAGAGTACAAGGCACTCCGTATACCAGCTATCCATATCATGCATGCTTAGAGGATACAAAAACATCGATAAACAAAAGATCGGACCTTAAGAAGGATGCGTTTCGAGAGCATCAAGTACTCCGTATCCAGCCATCCCGGCATTAGGCTCAATGAATCTAAAAGATTGAACAACGACGTACCACAAGAAACACAGAATACAAGGCAAACGGTTATTCGTAACACACGAAATACGGACACACATGCCTACATGCCAAAGATAAAACAAAAAGATTACAGATGGAGATTCAAATCAATTGGCCGCTCCCGGCTTTCCCTTTCCCATTCAAGCTTGGATGTTGTAGTGTCGGATTCTGGATGTATGATTTGCATTTTATCTATCAATTCCTCAGCTGTTGAAGCAGTGACAAAGATTTGTCTCTCTGATTCTGTAGTGATGTTTTCTTCCACAGCGTAATCTAGAAATTTCAAAAGACCGTCATAAAAACCCTTTACGTTCAGCAGTCCCAAAGGTTTGGAATAAAAGCCCAACAATTGCCCACAAGCAACTATAAATATTTCCTCAAGAGTACCTAGACCACCAGGTAATGCTATAAAAGCATCAGAATTATAGATTATGTCTTTAAAATTTTTAGGGATACTCCTGACTCCTTCTCCCTTACCTATGGCTTCCTTACAAAGGTTTCCTTCAACTGGAATATGAGGCCAAATTCTTACATCAGTAGCGTCGCTAGACCTAGCTGCTAGTGCCATATTTACCATCATTTTTATACTACCACCCCCATAGATTATGTTAATCTTCTTGCGTGCTAGGACTTGCCCTAAATGATTTGCAGCTTCTAAATAAGCTTTATCTTTTCCAAGGCTGGAACCACAAAAGACACAGACATTCTTTATTTTCTTCGTGGACTGGGAGGTAGACATATTTGGTTTATAGAAGTGGTTGCTTAATGTCTGCTCCACTTAGACTTCGGGTTCTATATGAGATTTTAAAGATGAGAAATATACAAAAAGGGCTAAAGAGATAGACGAGTAGGTAATGAAAAGGTAATCCAAAGATTTAAACAAAATATTGTGCGGATAAGAAAGTAAGATAAGGTGATTGATAGTTTTCAGAAAATCTAATTCACTTTTTGAAAAAGATTAGACTCTAATTGTATAACTTTTGACAATTGAGAACAATTCGACAGAAGACCCTCATGACACAACTGTAGACTTTTTGACAAATATACACCAAGTCGAGAAATTTAATATAAACGACAAATACTGTAGAACTTTTGAAATTTGAGACACAAATCTTGAAATATCTGGATAAGCTTTTCAAAATTCAAACATATTACTGTACCGTATGTGACGTGTCTGATAAGATAATATATTTTATTATATATATATTTAAGAAAATCATAAATTAAATAAGATATTAACACTTGCTGTATCAATCTAATAATCACAATTATTTCAAACACAAAAGCAAATATTCTGAGTAAAAGAAAAACACAAACTGTTGAACATCAGCTAAAACTGCTTCAAATAAGCAAAGACTAAATAACCTTTATAGTGCGATGACTTATTCCCCATCCAGTTTTCTTATGGCTTGGCAAACAGGATCTAGAAATACCATATTCCTGAGGCGTTGTCTTTCTGTATAAAATTTAGGCCAGAGTTTAAAAATAGCTCCTTGAACATATCCACTAGGGTGACCGTGGAGAGGAGGATGGATGCTATCCAAGTTCTCCTTTGAAAGTCCATCCCTACAAAACCTCATTTTATCCTCTCTATTCGTAGACATATAACCAGGTGAAGTACATTTACCGTTACAATTTTGTCTTCCACATTTGTTACAAGTGACCACGATGGCACGAGCTCTTCTTTTCATTGCACTACGACTGGTACCTGTTCCTGGTAAACCGACATCTTGACTAAAGTCACTCGGACGGATTTTCCCCTCTATTAACATTCTCACATCACAAGGGATGCCAAAATGCATAAGAATCCACAACCGAGTAATTCTAGCCTTGTATTTCTTTCTAAGAATCTTTTGGGAGAGTGATGGGAAATACTTTCTCAGGTGTTGGTACTTTGGGTCCATGATGAGATGAAAGAAGAGTAAATAGAAAGGAAAAATTAAGATAGTAAATTGCAGAATCCTAGAATTCCTTCTTCTTTTAGAAGAAAAGAAGAATTTTTAATGAAAAAGAAGAGGATTTGCGATTTAGAGAGAAAGTAACAAATTAAGAGAGAAAAAGTGAACTCGGAGAAATAAGCTCTTATGCACAGTAAACGTATATGTAAACAATAATTAAACCACTGTATATAACACGTATAGAGACCACGTGGGAGAGACAGTGTGAATCAAACTGATTTAGGATTTGAACTAGGCCCAAATGTTCTAAGTTGAAAATGGTCAGGTTGTTTCGGGCCTTAACACATTTGGAACGAGTTAAATAACAAACATAAAATTGAAAACCAATTTGTATAAATCTTAAACCCAATTCAAAGTCCACTATAGATAAGTTAAGTATGAACAACAAATCTAATTTAACGACAATCAAGGATCTTCCTGAATGATCCAGCAACTCAAATAATTTTGTTTTAATCAAAACCTTATTGAACAATGCATACACCCATATGTTATTGATAATACTTAACATCTATCAATGGATTCATCATCATTACTACCAAGGGTTTAGAATGCGACTAACCTTGAAATCAATACGATTTACGTCTTTCAACATAGACCATATCAATGAACAAAGACACTTGATGTTACTACTTAAGAACATCTACAATCCCCACAATTCTACTTATACAATATATAATTTCCTCATATAACAAAACCTTAGGTAACCAAAGGATTCACTGATACACTTAAATACAATGTACGTCACAAAATATTCCAATTTTGAGATTCATGCATTCTAGACTTTACACAGTCTCAACAGACCAAAAGTCTAACATTTATTTCTCTCAAGATTCAATACCATGATTCCCAACTTATATCATATTCCTCAAATATATAGAACTTTTAAGAAAAGATATTGACACTTATGTGCTCCATCGAATCCACACATAATCATTACTTAGGTTTGAATCAATTACGAAAAATTTGGCATATCTATGTCAAACTTTAAAATCAATAAATCAAGCCTTATATTTCTTATTGTTTTTCACGAGACAAAAGGCTATTAAATCCTCGTATCTACACGAATTTCTCATCGTTTATACGAATTAGATATGCTTATAGATCCAAATATTATACGAATCTCTCATAAGCAATCTACTTATAAACTCATTCCATATAATTATCATTCCCTTATAACTATTAATACTTTCATTCTATATAATTATTGTACTCATATAACTATTGATATTTTCATTCTATGGCCTTTCCATGTTACATCCTTCTAGACTGTATAAATCAATGTGAAGGTTCATTTTGATGATGACAATGAAAATTCAGCTTCAAAACCATCTCAAAAATATATTTTTTTAAAGTGGTGCTACACTCCCTAGGTTAACCGAACCTAGGCTCTGATACCAAAAATTCTGTAACGCCCCTATATGGGGGTTAACAGTTTTTAATGAGATAAAATAAAAATAAATAATAAAAGTAAAACCTTAAAAATAAAATTTGCCCGGGACTTAAATGAAAACTCTCAACTCAAAAATAAAAATATAAACGATAAATAAACCACAGTTTTAATGTAGCACCTTAAATTTAATAATATAAACTGTTGTCATCATCATTTTAACCCTCAACACATTATAATACAGTCACAGAAAGTAACAATTGATGCTTACATTATCATGAAGAACATTCTCAACGATTGAAGCAGTCCCAATGTAATATAGTTACATCACTTCCTCAACTATATTTCTCGTAGCCACCTCACACTTAGTGAGTCCTGAAAAGATATAAACATAAGGGAATGAGCAACACTATGCTCAGTAGAGAAAGCCATTACCCACCTTTAGGTTTTTATCATTACCACATTAAAATCTGCATGGTTAGTAAGTCACATCATATTTCAGATTATGAGGTTTATTATGATCACATCTTATGGATACCGTAGTTAATCATTACCAAGTGTCATAATTACACATTTATACAAATATTACCAATCATCATTGTTCCTAGGTATCCATGTTAAATTGAGTATCACTCAACTCATCGAGACCCAAATGGGCGCACTTGATCACCCTATAAACATTCCAAGGGTGTTCCGGTGAGGGGACATCAAGCCCCGAGTCCTCACCAAATCGATTCCTGTACAGTGTGTTCTGGGACTTTCAACCCAAGGAAGCGTCATCGCCTTCCCCCTATTTTACCTTTTAGGGTATTCATGCCCAAGGACGTAACCGTCGCCCTCTTCATGTCTCACAATTTCTCTATATTGAATCATTATCAATAGAGTTAATTTTCCTAACCATGCTTCTCAATTTATAACATGTGTCAATTCATTATGTTCCTCGCCGTACAATACAAGACGAGTCCATGTCATAGTTTCATATGTGATAATCATATAATATCAGTTCAACATAGATATATATATATTGCGGCAAAACAATCAATTTTAATTCTATAAAAACCTCACAAAAGATGAGTAATAGAATCCCTACCTTTTAAGCTTATCAACAGTCTCTTAATCCTGGAATCAATTAACGTTAGCTCCATACTCCCTTGATCCTAAGGCGTGCATAAGGACAATTAAAACTAAAGCACAACATACAACTACATTCATAAAATTTATTTTAATTTAATCTTAGAATTTCAAGAAATAACCACTGCCCATAGAGGTATTATAAAGTTTAACAATATAAATTTTCTGTCTAGGGCATATACACTTAGACTTCATACATATGCTCCAAAATAGCAACAAACATATACTTAGGTTTAAGAACGCAAATTTGAATAATCCTTTAGTATAAAAGAAAATTTATAAATGAAAGACTAAATTTGTTCATAAGATTCTAACCTCGGATTATGGTTAGTTGGAAGCTTGAAATGGCTTCAAAACAGGTTCCTTTACTTCGGTATGACTGAAATTCTTGCTCAAATGGAGGTGATGGTGGCTGATTTTTATGGCTACCTTGAAGAAGTTCTCTAAGTATTTTGCTTCAGCAAAGAAATGAGAAGAAGAGTGTGGGAACCGTGGAAGAGAAAGGAAGAAAAGATGAAGTATTTGAAGAGAAGTGATAGAAACAATTATAGAGGAGACATGTTGAAGCATGTCACGGAGGAAATAAAGAAAATGAGGGTCAAGAGTAGTTGGAAAAGATATCCTTATGTCTCATCTAAAGACTTTAACACACATAATGCCAATATGACATTTTTGAGATTTATTAGAAGTTCTAAGGCTTTTTAGTAATCATACTAAATAAATATAGGAGAATTTTAAAAAACTTAAAAATAGATAAAAATAAATATTATAAAATAAATTTAAATGAAGCAATTTTTTTTTATACATTAAAATTAATTTAATTACCTCAATACCCGTTAGGAGAATAACGGGTGTCACAGAGATGTTGTTGTATAAACACCGGACTAGCAAAACCACTAGGAGTGTGTATGGTAGGCAAGTTAGAACTTATTAGTTTCAACTATCAACAGTGTAAATTTCTCACATGTTATAGTGTAAAGCAAAAGTATACTATAGTGTAAATTAAGGGTCCTAGCTAAAAGACTGTGGGATCCGAGCTGAGAGAATCTATGGGATCCTAGACAAATTAGTCTCCCTAATTCAATCTGTCTTTGTACAAGGAAGGTGGATAGCGGAGGATTAAGTTATAGTTCAAGAGATTAAGCACTCCATGACGATGAGTAGAACGGGACTGTAAGGGATCAAATTGGATATTTCCAAAGATTATGATAGACTTGAGTGGGGTTTTCTGCAGCGGGTGTTACGAGCTAATGGGTTCTGTGAGAAGTTTACGAACATGGAGATGGAATGTGTCACTACAGCATCTTTCTTAATTTTATTTGATTGGATCCTTCTCCTGGCTTTTTGAAGTCAGGGAGGAATTCAACAAGGAGATCCTATTTCTCTTTATTTATTCATCCTTTGCAGTGAGATTCTATCGAAATTGATTTTGAAAGATTAATCTTATGGCAACATATATGGAATCAAGGTGGCTTGTTTGTGTCGCCTAAAATGATTTTTTAAAGCAGACGTTTATAGCATAGAAAAGTTGTCGTATCTATAAGGACATAAGAAATTTGTAACTAAGGAGACTGATAAAAATAAACATTCAAAAAGGCAAGTGGTTTTTCAAAACAAAATTTAAAAATAAAAGAAATATTTTTGTGATTTTTTTAAATTAAAGCTTAAAATAAAAAAGATAATAACAAATCAAAATTTAATATATTTAAATGGAATAAATTATTGAGTTAATTCTGGTAGCATCTTGTCTTATTAAATGGTTTGAGAATACACTATGTCATCATTTATCGACAATAAATCAAGCATTCCCAAGTATTTATTGTGTGAATCAATGTCTATAACGTAACAAAAACTCAATTTAATAAACAGACATAATTTCAGTATTATTAATATTAATTATGCAAGATAATTAAATTACATAAGAAAGCATGACTGAATTTATCGAAGAATTAGGCAAAATAATAACATTAACAATAATTATTAAAAACTTAGAAAGTAAATTTATTCTACAAAAATACAAATATTTCAAAGCAAATATAGAGTTAAAATCTATACTAAAATACTATATATATAGATCATCTTTACTCCTCACCAAATTTTTTATACTAATTTACGTATTATTTTAATATTTTTAATAAGATTAAAGGAATACCTCAAGAGTATCTCTATCCTAAAAAAATACTCCTGAATAGGAGGCTCAACGGTTGAGAACTTGAGGAAACGGCCCAAAGGCCGTGTGAAGGATGCAGGAAGGGGCGAAGGGAACACCACTTTTTATATTAGAAAAATTATAATATTCCTTCATTTTTTATTCTATTTTATTTCTTTATTTATTAATTTTTATTTCTTTTATTTTTTATAATTATTTTTTATTTTTTTATTTTATAAATCGCCGCCCCACGTGAATCAGCTGAAGAGCTGATTTATATATACGTTTTAATATATTTTTTTCTTCTTTCTCCTGCTGAATCGCGTAATTCATTGTGCAAAATTTAATTATAATCTCACGTGAGGCGACGAAAGGATGGACGATTATTGGCCTTCAGATCAGTGAACGAAGACTCGAAACACGGCTGAGATCGCACGAGGAAAGCTAAGACCATTGGGACTGCTGACGACCGTTGCATTGCGTCAGGCAATCTGATCTAACGGCCGTGAAGCGCCCGCATGTGAAGACTGGCTCAGCGAATTTCGAGAAGTAGAGACACGTGTGCAGCTGAGATTGTCTGGGCGGTGCGATCCGATGGTCCTGGTTGTGCCACGTGGCTTCTTAATTTTGAATTTTTTCCATTTCTTGCGCAAGTCCCTTTTTGCCTGTGTTTGTGTCATTTTGCTCTTTTTTTTCTCTAAATTTTAAAGCTAAAATTAACAAACACATTAAAATTAATTATTCTATAAACAAATATTATAATAATTATTAAAAATATTTATTTTACAATAAAATATATAAAAATAATTATAAATTTTTAAAATTTTTGTCTCTTTTGATTTGACACAACATAGTTTTTAAGACTTAGAAATATTTTTTAAAATTACTAAAAATATTGTAATACATATTTTCAAACTAAAACACACTATAAAATGCATCAAGACTCAAGATCAAATTACACAACATTATTTTTACGATTTTGACTATTTACAAACTAAACATATATTTAACCTACCGAAATGGCCCTTAAAATTATTAAAATATTATTAAACATAAAAACCCACTAAAAACATATTACTAAATATATTTACATACTAAGACACAAAAATACCTATTAACACAAAAATTCTATTAATTAAAGGATTTAACGAGAAATAAAAGCATAAATAAATAATTTAAGCCTTATAAAATGTACACTTTTACGGTCTTATCGTGGCTAGAAAAACAGTTTATGCAATGTTTGTAAATATATGAGCAATGGTTGGGCCAGGTTGTTAACTTATAGAAGTCGTTTCTAAGCACACAAGTGATAGTAGCCATGACCTGATTAAGGTCTC